>JAWPHD010002250.1:0-267137 GCA_037043455.1 Cyrtodaria siliqua
TATGTCCAAATTTAACATGTGCTCTTGCGATAAAGTGCTTTGGTCCCAGTTTAATTGAGCCTCAGTGCATAATATTTCATTTCTTCCCTTTTTTGCTCCAAACCAGAAAACTCTTGTTTCCTGAATGTTATATTTAAGACAAAAGTCTTTGCATACAATTTTAAGACCAATAATGTATGTTTAATGACTTTCAGAGCCATCTAATGTGAGACTGGTGATAGTCCGCATCTCAACTCAATATCATCTACTTAATACCTGTAATATTTTTATTTGTTCTAATCAAGATGGCCAGTACTCAGCACATGCTACAAATATATAAGGAGGCAAAGGGTCCCCTTGTTTGCAACCTCTATCTATATTAAAAAAGGTGAAGCATAGCCATTTACTACAACACATGATTTAATATTATTATAAAACCGTTCTCACCAACCTTTTAATGCAATTGCCAAAATTAAAAAGTAAAAACTTTCTTGAATAAAAGACCATGAGAGAATGTCAAATGCTTTTTCAAAATCTATAATAAGTAACAGACACACAATTTTTGTTTTGTCTGAAAAATGTTATATGAAAAATGTCATAGATAGGTCTTGTGGTTTCACCCATATAACGTCTTAAATAAATAATGTTTGATCTGGATCAATAATTAATGGTAAACATGGTTTTATTCAGTTTGCTATATAAGCAGAACCTATTTTATATGTAGTATTCAATAGTGATATGGGTCTCCATGTTTTCAGTAACATTTTATCTTTATCACCCTTTGGGATACATGTAAATTACTCCTTCTTTTTGGGTTGCTTGACAGTTCTTCTTTTTGGTAACCACAATTTAGGATTCTGACTACAAAGTGGACCCAAATCTTTCATTTGTTTTTAAAGAAATCTGCTGTATATCCGTCAGAACCTGGGGATTTATTGTTCTGGAATGCACTTAATAATTGGCCGGCTTCTAGGTATGTAATTTTGCCATCAATAGAAAGTTTGTTGTTCAACTGTTAATTTGTTTATGTTATTGTTGGTAAACCAGTTGGTTTAGATCAACATTTTCCACATCATGGAAGCTGTACAGATTCTCATACTTATGTTTTTGTTTCATTAATTATTCAATTTTGTGAGAATAAAGTGTTACCTATACTAGACTGAAGTTTTGTTTCTAAGGTGCAGAAGTATTTAGTTATTTTTTTCTTCCTTGGTCAATCCATTGTGCTCTGGATCTTATTCTGACTCCTTCCATTTTTTCTTGTCTTAATTCAAATAAATGTTTTTGTTTTGGTCCAAGTATGTCTCCATCTACAATGTTTTGTTTTTCCAAAATAACAATTTCTTTAATCAGCATTTTTTCGGTTTTATTCTTTTCTTTTTTATAAGCTGCATATGATATGCTTTTATCCTTAATTTCCATTAAAAGAGTGTCTAAAAATAATTGATCGCTTATTGAGAACTGTAAATCAGAGTCTGACGTGCCGTCTATAAATTGGTTAATTGAATACTGTTCTTTTGCATTGTATATAGTAGTTTTTACTAAGTCTATGTATTCAAAATCTCTCAACAATGAATTATTAAATTTCCAAAACGATTTTCCCGGTTTAAAATTACCTATAGTAAAGTCGAATATGACCCTTGAATGGTCCGTTCTATAACCGGGTGGTGCTATGTATGAGTCGTTTACGTCTGTATATAAGTTATCGGATATAAAGAAATAGTCTAATGTTGCCCTCTTTAGTGGGGATTTTTTAAACTATGTAAAGTGTTGTTTTTTTTGGTTCAAATCCCGCCATATGTCGAGCATATTTAACTCAGATAGAATATTTATCATTTCATCTCTTGCTTTTTTGTTATTTTCATGTAAATAATTATCAGTGTCTATATCATGATTGTCTGCAAAATTAAAGTCGCCTCCCATTATAGTGTAATCATTCCCAATCTTAGGCAATTCGTTCCTCAACTGAGTGTAAAAGTCTGGTTCGTCAAAATGAAAAAAACATCCTCACTTTTTGAAGGACGTTTCCTGAAGGCACATCTTTACATCATTTTGAGGTCAAAATGGAATTATTCTATGTATAAAACACAACACTTACCATTCAGGGGTTGTACTATCGTAAACACCGTCACCACCGTTCAACTTCAACGCATCAAGTTTAAACGTCAGGATGATCAATGCGACGGGCACAACTTCATCAGAAATCCTCAAAAGTACTTCTCCTGAAAACACCGTCTCATCTCACTAACTATAGGTGATGCGTCAACCATTGCCCCAACTCTCTAGCAGATATTTTAACACCTCTAATAATTATTCTGGCCATGTTATTAAATCCAGTTTATTTGTTTTCTGAATGAAAATCCCGAACAAAATAATGGCCGCCATGTTGTTTCTTTTTTCTTTTTTTTATGTCGATTTATACGCGTGATGCGGTTATATGTATCATATAAGGGATACCATTATTTTGCTTAAATACTATCATATACTATTTATATATGACCAGTGTTGTGTAATAACATCGATTTGTTAATAAATCGACACCTTTAAAGCATATTTCTGGCCAGGGAGCAAAAAATAATCAGTAATCACGATGGGACTATTTATGCGGTGGCCGCATCACAACATACCCCGCCTTACCCGCGTTTTATGACTGAAGACACGGGTTGGACGGGGTAGGATAATTAATAGGCCGCAAACGTGATGATCTTAAGGAGTGCATATTTTGTTGACATTGCTTATGCATATATTTTCTATCTTCTTTTTGTCAATTTCTGCATTTTAAACCGTATTATAATCGCCATTAATGAGGATGTTGTTGTTTTTTTATCTTCAATGGCCATTAATATATATTGTTCCCCAACTTTTCAAACAAAGTCATATTGTCAGTATTTGGACTGTAATACTAGTAATTTCCTTGTTATTACTTTGTAGTTCGAAGAGTTTGCTTGAAATGTGCTCAAAGTGTGCTTGCAGTTTACAGTTTATAAATAAATATTGAATATATATGCATCTTTATATCCTCATGTCTCAAGAAAAACATTTAAAGGGAATAGTAAACGGATATGAAAACAATGTAAACTCTAAAATGAATGTATGTATATACGCCATATGTATGGGGTATACTAGATTGTATAATATCTTATCAATATTAACAGTTTAAATTCGCAGTTAAATAGCGCACTTGCTAGCTCTTTCGTGAGTAATCTGTCTTTGCGTTATAATATTTAATAACTTCCGTGTAAATATGATACTTCTCAGTGATTCAGGTGCTCAAAACGCTTACTGATCAAGACTAATCTGAGTGTAAGGTGTAACGAACGGTTACTGATCAAGACTAATCCGAGTGTAAAGTGTACCGAGCGGTTACTGATCAAGACTAATCCGAGTGTAACGTGTACCAAACGGTTACTGATCAATGCTAATCCGAGTGTAACGTGTACCGAGCGGTTACTGATCCATACTAATCCGAGTGTAACGTGTACAGAGCGGTCTTGTACGATTGAACCGCAAATGCAATATATTATTCCCAAATACTGATTGAGCTTACTTCTCGATCAAAATAATTACTAACATACAACGAATCAATCATTATAAGTAACAGAATGAGCAACTATGATTAAAAAATGATTGTATTTAATTGCTGCATATAAAACAATATGGGTAGCCTAACTAGTATTCACTGCTGAGATTATGGGGCTCGCTCTGTTCGAGCTACTTCCCAAGGCCGTCCACAGTACAGCTAGTAATTAAATACCAATTGCTCTTTTCTACTGCGAATAATGACCTACTTAAATATTATTTAGAGAAATACATTGTGCGATATAAGTTTAAAGGTTACAAGAACATGACATCAGGGAGTAAGTTTACTTTACACCTTGATGAAACATATATGACTGTTTAAAAAAAATAGTGAATAACTGAAAAACGCAAAATATCCCCTTTAACAATAATCAGTTGCAACAGAAAGTGGACACTGAATTTATTTAGATTTAATTGTATACATTTTTTCAGAATTAAATTGACAAATTCCAAAATGAATATGCCATGTTTGTATCATTCCATTACCAATATCATGTTGTCATTTGATTGTCGCTTGATAAAGAGGATAGGATGTATTATTATTATATATCATAAAATATAAACGTTTGTCACTGGTCTAGAAGCAGTCGCGTGTGATTAAATGTTTTTGACCATTTTCATTGGAAATATGCCAACCGTTTAATAGTTCATATAGTACATCTTTGTCATTGACGCGCTGTTTTAAAAAAACAGCAAAGCGTCAGATGACCGTATAATAGTCGATCTGTGTCAGTGACGCAGCGTCACGTGACCGTGTAATAGTCGATCTGTGTCAGTGACGCAGCGTCACGCGACCGTGCAATAATCGATCTGTGTCAGTGACGCAGCGTCACGTGACCGTGCAATAGTCGATCTGTGTCAGATCTGTGTCAGTGACGCAGCGTCACGTGGCCGTGCAATATTGGACGTGTGTCAGTGACACAGTTTTACGTGACCGTACAATAGTCGATCTGTGTCAGTGACGCGCTTTTTTAAATGAACAAATGAAGCAGATACATTATTTACACGGCTCATACTCCACATTTTAATTTTATTAGTAAAAAATCAAAACTGTTATATTTTATGATATATAATAAAACAACTATTTAATTCCTTAGGAGTCAATGGATTAGGCGTGCCGCCTCGTGCGATAGTACCCTTCTCGGGTCAGTAGTCACTCCCTCTGATTGATAAATAGTTCTAACCATTGACTTCTAAGGAATTAAATAGTTGTATAGTAAATTTTCAAAGTGTCCAGTTTCTTTTGCAACTGAGTATACATTCACGATATTCGTTTTATTTGAATTAACCTTTGCATTATTTTCGGTAGCCTAAAATGATGATGACATTTTGTGACACTGTTTTTGCAATACACACATCGTCACGTGTTGTAATACATGTTCTTAATATTATTTAAATTGATTGAAAAGTTTCTGTTCTTCCCGCTACAGATTTTCGCAGGATTAGATTGTATACGATATCGACAACATGGACCTGTCCGCTATCTTACAGACTATCTACGACCCTACTTCCCTCCTGGTGGTGGTTATATTTATATTGGCGACATGGTACATATTTGGAGATAACAAGTCTGCGAGATATCCTCCTGGACCGCGACCATGGCCCATAGTTGGTAAGTGACCGTTTATATATTTTGAAAGTTGGGCCGCAACTATGGCCTACAGTAGGTGATGTCCTGTTCTGAGGTTATATTTACAGTATATGTATACTTCTTCAATTTAAGTAAATTCAAAACAAACTATAAATTGTGTTTTCTTCCTATTTTAATACCTTTCATTTTATTATATTTGCATCCGTCCTATAGAGGGAAACCACTTTTTGCTTGAGTATTGTTTGTCAAGCATTGTTGTGTTGTTAAGTGGTAAAATAAGTTGATACTCACTACACTATTATCCTCCGTCCAAGGTGGAGAGATATTACTTTGGAGTTGTCGGTCCGTCCTTCCGTCCGTCCGAAGCCATATCTTCAAAACTGCAGGTTGGATTTTCATTACACTTAGTAATAATGTTTATCCTGATAGTGGGATGAGACGCGGCTATTCTTTTCCAGAATCGCCCCAGTAACGCCGGAGTTATTGCCCTTTAATTGATAAACATTGCTTAATTCTGTCCGTCCACAGCCACATTTTGATAACCGCTTGTTTGATTTTCATTAAACTTGATTATAATGTTTATCCCAATAGCGGGACGTGACGCGACAAATTTATTTTCGGATCGTTCTAGTAACGCCGGAGTTATTGCCCTTAATTTTCTCCTCATAAGAAACCTTGGTTCATGGAATCAATGTTTCTTTAATTGGGAGCTTAGGGGCCCTTGTTGGATCAGTTTTACATAGAGTTATAGGGAAGAACTTTAAGAATCTTCTTCTCAGAAACTACTATAGTCAAACGTTTAATAATTTGTATTTACACTCAGCTTATGATCCTCTACCAAATATGTTTTAATAGTGATCCTGTGGTCACATTTGGCCCCACCCCAGGGGTCACATGTTTTACATAGACTTATATAGGGATAAACTTAAAAATCTTCTTCTCTGAAACTACAAGAGCCAACATTATACACAGCTACTAATATTACACCCAGTCTAGCCGTCATAAAAGGCAATGCCTTAAAATGGTACATCTTTCTTTTTAATTCTACTATGGTGATGAATTTCAAAAATACCTATATCTAGTAGATATTCGAATTTATGAAGGGTCAGGGTCATGATTTATACTAATTAAAAACAAATCGAACTCATTTCTTCCACTCGATGATAATACATCATTCAGCGGGGGATATCAATTCATCGAATTTGCTTGTTATTATTAATACATTTCATAAAACATATGTATGGCACAATGACAATTCTTTATTGAAATATGTTTATATGTTTAGGATATATTTGAGTTCACAATTATACCATTATAAATCAACAGGAAACATTCTACAGGTTCGAAGCATGAACAAAGACTTGTACCAAGTTGGTCTCCTTCTAAGAAAGCAATATGGCGACATAATCCGCCTGCGGATGGGACCTTCCGCGAACATCATCTTAATTCTTGGTTCAGATAAGATCCACAAAGTGGGATTGAACGAGAAGTTCAGATACAGACCCACTCAGTTCTTTACTACTAATCATCTATTTAAACAGAAAGGTAAGCATTTCCCTCAAAGTTCCATATTATTAAGTACATATACACACCGAGTATTATTCATATTCCACACAGTTTCAAATTATTACGAATATGTTTAAACAGAATGGTAAGCATTTCCATCAAAGTTCCATATTATTAAGTACATATACACACCGAGTATTATTCATATTCCACACAGTTTCAAATTATTAAGAATATGTTTAAACAGAATGGTAAGCATTTCATTCATAGTTCCATATTATTAAGTACATATACACACCGAGTATTATTCATATTCCACACAGTTTCAAATTATTAAGTACACATCCAAACAGAAAGGTAAGCATTTCCATCAAAGTTTCATAAAATACAGTACATATACACACCGAGTATTATTCATATTCCACACAGTTTCAAATTATTAAGTACACATCCAAACAGAAAGGTAAGCATTTCCATCAAAGTTTCATACAATTCAGTACATATACACACCGAGTATTATTCATATTCCACACAGTTTCAAATTATTAAGGATATGTTTAAACAGAGTGGTAAGCGTTATTTACACTATTAGTTATTAGGATTCTTGACAAGGGACATGGCAGGGAATGTGACTGAGCCGATGTTCCCTGTCAAGAATCCTAATAACGAACTTGTCATACTTCAAAGTTGTTACCATTTATTTAAGAAGAAAAAAACCCAGCCCAAAACGCGTTTTCATTTTTATTGCGCCAATTTCCCGGTAACGTGCCTCTAACTAGACGTTGTTTGTTTTCGTGACGTCATCGCTCTAACGTCTTACATTTGGCGGATTTTTTCAATAAAATAAACGTATTTTATCACTATGTTATTGTTTTAGTATCTGTAAAATTGCAAAAAAATATATACTTACGATTATTTCAGACCTTTACACACAATGGAAAGCGCAGAAAATCAATAGAAATGAAACAATCGGCGGTTTCCAAAACGATTCGGCAACGTTATCGTCGCCATTTTGTTTTTGTGTATTGCAGGTATGGGGTACCTACGGGGAAATTGTCCTATGTTGACGTCGCGAGACGTAGACATGGGCTTCTACGGCCCATTGACCAATCAAATCCCGAGAATTGTCTTTGCAGTATGACAATATTAGTTATTAGGATTCTTGACAGGGGACATGGGCTCACATTTCCTGCCTGGAAATTATATTCACCCGAGCCGTTAGGCGAGGGGGATATACTTTCCAGGCAGGGAATGTGAGCCCATGTTCCCTGTCAAGAATCCTAATAACGAATTTGTCATACTTCAAAGTTGTAACCATTTATTTAAGAAGAAAAAAAAGCCAAAACACGTTTTCATTTTTATGGCGCCAATATACCCGTAACGTGCCTCTAACTTGACGTTGTTCATTTTTGTGACGTCATCGCTCTAACGTCGTTATATTTGACGGATATTTTCATAAAATAAACGTATTTCATCACTTTGTTAATGTTTTATTATCTGTAACATTGCCAAAAAAATATATACTTACGATTATTTCAGACCTTTACACACAATGGAAAGCGCAGAAAAGCAATAGAAAGGAAACAATCGGCGGTTTCCAAAACGAATCGGCAACGTTATCGTCGCCATTTTATTTTTGTGTAATGCAGGTATGGGGTACCTACGGGGAAATTGTCCAATGTTCACGTCGCGAGACGTAGACATAGGCTCATGTCTACGGCCCATTGACCAAAAAAATCCCGAGGATTTTCTTTGCAGTATGACAATATATAATCTTACTATGTATCTATCAAACAGAGAAGTAAGCATATTCAACACAGTTTCATATGAATAACTATAGTTGAGGAAAAAAGAAAGCAACTTTTTAGGGTCAGTATATATGAAGTGTTATTTGTTCAAATAAGCTTTTGTACATTCTCAAATACGTTTGGTTTCTTACATGAATTTCGAATAGGTGGTTCCACTACTCCAGCCATTATAGGTTCTGACATGTTCACCGTCATGTGCATACCATCTTCGGGATGGCTCAAATGTCTGTACTATTGGCAGTTTGCTCAGCCCGGGGCTAGAGGGCGTAATCGGTAGCAAGCACTTTTCACTACCGTTCATGAACAATCTCAATCAAACCGAGACTGCAAAATTTTTTGTATATTTATCGTGTTCGGCGATTTTCGAATTTTCAGATTTTTCCTTTCATGCATTTTTTGTTAATTTACCAATCATCGAAAATCATCACCGATACCTCCAACATATTTCATTTTGAAAATTATTCTTAAGTAAAGCATGAAATACAAAATGTATCAGATGCACGTTATGCACGGGTCGTGGCATGTGTACTCGGAACACATGCCACTTTCTGTCTTAATGTTGTCGCACATCATTTATCAAGAATCCAGCTTCTTTCTTTAGTAAGGTTTTCTTTATAGCACATTCGCGTAAAGAGGAGCGTGAAGACGCCGTCAGATAGCTGTTGAACGGAATTGCGCAGTGTCTATCTATCTTGGCGTGCATAAATGCACTATAACAAGACTATTTCAACGTCTAAGAGACGATGTATTGACGATCAACCGTTCTAAACAAGGACGTCCAAGTGTTACGTCACAAAAATATGATGCGTATTTTCGTCCCGGCGCTTCCGCACCACAGCAAACACCGCCGTGAAACCGTCGTGAAGGCATTTCTAACCGAATAAGTTGTTACTATATGCTGCCCGCGTTATATGACGTAACGCTTGGTTTCGCTTGTAAGCGTTTATTTATCATGCACTAAGGGGTGACCTAATACATTTGCTTTATTAGGCACTGACCTATAAAGCAAAGCAAAGCGGAATCCCTCGGCGTTTATTGTACGTAACGTTATCTGACGTCATGCGCGTAACGTTGCCTGACGTCATAAAACAAACAAAAAACAACTACATGTCGGCATCCTCGATAAGCGTAACATTCTGAGAAATAGGTGATAATAATAATTCATACAGAAAATGTGGATAATCTATATGATAAAGAGAGCCTCGCCATTCTTCGTTTTCTTAGCCTCGCCTAATAACCTTGATAGTAAAAGGCACTGACATAATATTCTCTATTTATCTGACACTCAGATTCACACAAAACTAGCGGAATATTAATATAAGACATAAATACTGTGTACTGAAATAAAGTTATAGTTTTTAGTTAAATGCACGTCAAGATATTTGATGCACGCCAAGATACTTGATTATTAATGCAGAGTTGTGTTTCTTTCCTTTAGTATATATGTAGCATAATCCACACAGTTGAATATTACCAATTACGTATTCAGAGAGGTAAACATAATCCATAAAATTATATATTCAAACAGACGGAAACGTAACGCGTCAGACCTTAACACCAGTAAAATGAAAATCTGCGTACGTTTATCTCCGTTCTAATGCTATTTTATTTAAATACTGGAATTGTCGGTTGAAATCTTAAGTCACAACAGTGTTATGTCAATTCTAAATAAAGGACGCTGCCTTTAAACTGGTGGTTATCCAATGACATCATTTGCTGCAACGTTATGTGATGTAACGGTTAAGTCGGAGATTAGAAATGTTTGCCAACTGAGGAGTAACGTGTTACATTCTTGCTGCAGTGGGATTTACATGTTAATGTTTACATTTTCAGGCGTGCTATTTGGGAACGGTGACATGCATATTGCACTGCGGAGGTTTACGCTGGGAGCGTTAAGGGATTTTGGCGTTGGTAAACAAGATCTGGAGGAACGAATACAGGAGGAAGCCAGAATGTAAGATGACATTTTAGAAGATAGATTTAATGACATTTTAAGTATAGACAGAACCAAAAGAATTGTTGTTTAATGATTCATCAACTCGTTGTTTTAGGTTATTTCAAACCACCACAGAGAGAGGGGAAGGATAGATAGGAATCCGGTAACCTTGCCCTAATCTTACTTATGAATAGATTCTTGTTGATCTTGGTTGTTTACCTCAGATAGATAGGAAGGATATATAGGAATCCGGTAACCTTGCCCTAATCTTACTTATGAATAGATTCTTGTTGATCTTGGTTATTTACCATAGAGAGAGGTGAAGGATATATAGGTCCCCGGTAACCTTGCCCTAATCTTACTTATGAATAGATTCTTATTGGTATTGTAGTTTCAAGTCCTTGTTTGCAGTACAGTGCGGACCTACGATGCCACCTACGTTCGGACGCTGTGGTTTCTATAGGACCCTATATATCATTTTGGTTATTAATCATGCTCGGAAAATGGTTTTCGACACACATAATGTTCACGGCGCCTCTTTTAGCCACAGGGTTGACAGTTTTGCTTAAATGCTCATAGTATCAAAACTGAATTATGTTTATTGGCAAGTCAATAATTTATCTTAGTTTATTTCGAGCCGACCATCGGAGATATTAGGGATACATAAAAATCCTGTAACCCGTGATCTATTTTGAATATACTGCTATGGTTCTTTAACGTATACTTTGTTATTGTGACGGCACACTGGTATGTGTTTTATTTGCCCTACCGTTATTCAGTTTTGTTTTGGCAATAACGTTTTTCCAGGCAAGATAATTTCAAAACTGGTTTTATTTAAAACAGTAAAAAGTAAATACATGTTTTCGCAAAACATTAAAAACATATTGGAATATTAACTTAAAACAAATCATTATCTGAGGCTAATCCTGTCACCTTATAGGCCACCGCTTTGTAGGTCAGCATAATGTGTCCCTTTAAATGTTATCAAATTTAAAGCTTAACATTGTGTCACCTTATAGATCAACGTATTGTGTTACCTTATAGGTCAACACATTTTGTCGTGTTATAGGTCGGTCCAAGGTGGTAGCCTTATTGTCAACCCTTTTATGTTTGTGATGTCATAGCTTGTCTTTTATTTATCTTTCTAATTATTGTTTGTTTCTGTGCATCTGTTTTGTTGGCTGTAGTCCTTCAATGCTACATATTCTGTTCGAATTTTACATCTGCGTCTATAGTTCAAGGCATTATGTCACCTAATAGGTGAATTAATTCTTATTGATATTGTATATTACATAATGTTTCGAACTCTCGCAATTTATCTTTCATAGGTTTGTCGAGCTGATAGAGAAAAAAAATGGCGAGCCGTTTAATTATTTAAACAATTGTAAAATGGTGGTGTCTAATGTCATGGCTAGTATTGTTTACGGAAACAGGTAGGCCCAAGCATTGCTACATTTACTTCGTATAATAGTATACAATTGTATTAATATGTTAATAAACTATTTCAGATGTGAATGTATGTAACTTTGGATCGTAGTAATGCTTGATCAAACACTAATGCCCAGTCTATTTGCAAAACTTACAGCTATCGATTAAAAAATCAATGGCATTATTTCACACCTGTATAATTCTAACCAATCTCTGCCTGTCTTTTCACCCATATGCCAATTCCATATTTCTACTATTGTACTCAGCTTTAATACATAAAATCTATATCTTTTTCATATGTTACTCCATCTGGTATCTAGAGTCCAATAAATATATAAACGCCTCGTCCTAATATAGATTCTGTATGCTGGGTACTCGTTCAATAAAATTCAGTAGTGTACACTATTAATTAACCTCATATTATAAATAACACAACACTACAAGTTCATGCGAAATATGTCATACGTAATCAATACTTTGTGCGTTTTTCCTAATTCGTTGATATCAGCATTTTATTGTCCTAAATATGAGTTCTGTTTGTTCATGGTATGACCAGTCATGTACAAATAAGCTTATAGTCCATTTGCTGGTGTCGTTTTCGTGTAATTTTGTTGTACCCTATATATGTATATATATTCTGGTAGGGGAGGATCTGAAGTTTATGAAAAATTATGGTGATCTCCTGAAATCATGGTAGGATTTTTTTAAATCCAAGATGGCCGCCAAAATGGCCGCCAAAATAAAAAAATGGGCCTCCAGAGAAAATATGCTATTTTTTTTCATAGTTTAATGGTTTCAGAAACTTTAATTTGTGATTATGTATTTGATTACACATGTTTTTGACATTTTCAAAAAAGAAATTATAAACAGTAATGCCAAAAAAAAATTGGAGCGCGTTTGTAAGTAAAAAACAGCGAAAAAGTGGCAAAAAAGCGATATCTACCTTATAACTTCAATTTTTATTTTCACACATTATCATATAAGTATTAATTAAGGGTTTTAAAACATGCCTTAGGCATGACGAAAAGTAAAATATTTTAAATCAAACAGATAAAAAGATGGATATTTGATTTATAAGGATTTTTGTAACAGCGGTGGGTTGGGTAAAAATACCCGAAATCAGCTTTTGGACCAGAGACTGGTGGATTATTATTCCAATGGTGACGTTTTCGTTCAAAATGTTTGTACCCTATATATGTATATATAGATTAAAAAACAATTTGATCATTTCCCGAAACCATGGTAGAATGTTTACAAAACAAAATGGCCACCAAGATGGCCGCCAAAATAAGGAAAATGTAATATTATTGGATATATCAAAGTTTATTGACTTATGTATGTTATTTTATTCATAAACAGCAGCGTCTGGACATTAAATCGTTGTTATGACATTTGTAAACATTTATATTGTTGATAACTGTGACAATATAGATGTATTATAAATGTTTTAGAGTAAAATTATCATACTATTATTTTAAACATATTAGGTGTATATATTTCTATTTCTTTAAATCCAAGGGAGACACTATTATGCTGATGTTTTAAAATACGTTGTTCTATGCATGACAACTTCTTTAATGGACACATTTTCAAAACTGTGTAACATAAACATGATAAAATATAACTTCAGTTTGAAGAAAGTGGGTGGGGTATATAAACCCCAACATAAAATGTAAGATGAATTACAACTAGAAGAATGTAAAACTCGTCCAAATGGAAACAAACATCCAAATTTCGTAATTGATTGAATAACCATCAACAATATATTACCACTATCTAAACGAAACACCAAACTAGATAAGACCCACAGTTTAACGTTACAAATGGCATAAGTTGTGTCTTTTTCAAACAATTACATATTTTAAAGAATATTTCAATGTTTATGTATGACGAAACCAAGCATTTTTTTTATCTTATTTTTGTTCAATTGTACCGTCAGTGTATACAGTGGATTTTTGCTGTCATCTCCATTCTGACACTGATAGAATAAACAACATTTCAGGGTTTTTTGTCTGCAAGCGCAACGTTTTGTGGCACATTTATTGCACTTGCAACTTAACACCAGATCCTCCGGATACATGCGCCTGTTTACGGTCGACATAATCATTCCATCAACCTCACCAAACCCATATTTTTGTGGGTCTGTTTTTGTACGATTTTCAAGACGGTGCATGACAATGTATAAGCTTTACAGTGCCCGCAATAGATGGGCTTGAAAAGAAAAGCTTGTGGGCGGGCGGTAAGTCATCAATATCGGTAACCTGACTGTGATGGTACATGAAGTATCTTAGGTCATCCATTGTTTCATATCAAATATTTTGATGTAGGCCTGATCACTTTAACAAGGAATATCTCGGCATTCTGAAATATTTGAGCAACACATGGATCATTGAGATTCTTTCCGAAGTCACACAATAGACCACAATCGCCGTTTTTAGCGTATATGGTTTTGTGCCCACCTTACTTATTGTGTCACACCCTGTTAAAGCATGCATGGCTGGGAGGACACGACAAAGTGATGATTTCTTTGTTGAAATCACGTGGAGTGGTAAGTAACGGGTCGAGCCTCCAACACCATGGAACGACTTTTATGGTGTGAATTCTACAATGAAGTTGGTGTAGCAAGGTACAATAAAGAATTTATGATACTGCAAGCATTACAGGAGCATGTTGCTGGCAAGACAGGCCTTTTTCTGCCCATTTTGGGAAAAAGACCCTGGACAAATTGGGAAAATTTACACCGTAAATTTTGCCCAATTGGGAAAAAATTTAATCGCTTTACGCCTCAAATTGTGAATTTTCATAAGTTGGTTGTACATAAATATCAGGTTGTTTTAATTGCCTGGCTTCAATACATGATACATGATTTAAATATTGTTATTTTTATAGTATTTCCTTGTAAACATTTGTATATTTGACCAGACTTTGTAAAAAAAAAAAAATAAAAAAAAATATGGGAATTTTATTTCAGAATTGGGAAAAAACAACTATATTTGGCATTGGGAACGGGTCCGATAGTCGGACCCGTGAGAATAGTAGAAAAAGGCCTGCAAGAAGAAAGCGGAAAGTCAGAAAGCTCTTGATACATTCAAAGTGTCATCACAGACAATGATTTCATGGGATTCAGATCACAGAAATGTACTGAAAGTGAAACATTCAAATACTGGGTGACGTATTTATCCAAATGGTTTACTCACTCAAAGATCTCAACAGAGCAGACCGAGAAGGCAATTGGGAGTTACATCTTACTACAGTGCAGGCCATATTACCATACTTTACTCTACTTTAAGGACATGCGAAATCTTCATGAGACAGCGCCAGAACTTTCCTAATGTTGTTCGAACGGGAAATTCGTTGTAAAAAGGACACCGGGCAGTTTCAATGCTTTTGGGGAAGATCAATGCTTGGAACAAACCATCAATCTCTCTTAGAAGAGTAGCGGGGGAATTATTGGAACAACTCGGAAGAAGAATTTTGTGGCGCAGTGTGAGTTGATTTACCATGAAATGCTTGCAGTGAGTACACTTCATAGAGAATTAAGCGGATCCAAACCATGCCTACAAGAAGTGAAAGTAAGCCATGAATTCAGAGTATCAAAAACAAAAGCAAGGGAGAGGAATATCTCTGACATGCTGTCATATATATCCATTTACGAAAATCTTACAAAGTCACGGAGTCAACTGAGAGAAAACTACACAACAGTGTTACTCAGGAGGTTATGACGGATGATATTAGGAATGACATTATGAACGTCGAAGAGAAGGGAACACACCTGTATGATGAATTCGGAATAGAGAGATACATAGAGAAATCCAAACATCTTATGGATACAGTATCTAGGAATAAAGTTATGACATTTCAGTCCATTACTGCCAAGAAAACCACCAATTCCATATCTATCTCACAGAAGAAGAAACGCACTACACATGCACATAAACTCATTGAAACTGCAAGGGTAAGAGGCTATGACAAGAAAGAGCTATTCAAATTGGTCCCAACAAGCTCTCTGTTTGATGATGATGGAGTACTAAAGAAACCAAACAAAAGTGCTTTGTTCAATGAATTGAAAACATGCATTACTCCTGAAGAGAAAGAAACTCCCAAAACTTGGACCCAATCAACACATTTGGTGGACGTGATGGCTATGCTGAGGAGAGTAGTAACCACAGGTCTGAAGACATTCGACGACTTATATGCCAACTTCCTAAGTATGATCTTGGCCATATGCCAAGAGAGAGTTCGAGGATAGATTTTGTATTTGATTCCTAAATCGATGGATCTGTAAAGGATGCTGAAAGGACCAGAAGGGCTAAAACCAGAGCAATAGCAACATATCCAAAGATACGCCTTTGCCATCTACGCCTTTGCCAACTGATATGAAAACATTCTGGGGATCTAACAGAAACAAAACGAAGCTACAAAATCTCCTCAGAAAATGGATCATTGACAAATTTATGCTTATACCTATAAGACAATTGTTCTCAGTGGAGTGATTGGTGATTATTGCCAAGAAACATGTTGTACAGTAAAAGACCAAACTGTATCAATCCTACCAGAGTTGAATACCAATCTTGAAGAAGCTGATGAACGGCTGATGTCACATGCATTGCATGCTACCAAATCTGACACTCGACGGATAATAGTATTAACTAGTGATACTAATGTGCTTGTTGCATCTCTATATTTCCTCGAAGATTTTAGAGAACAAGGGCTACTAGAAATGTGGATGCGAGCATGTGCTGGAGGCTCGACCCGTTACGTACCACACCGCGTGATTTCAGCAAAGAAATCATCCATTTGTCGTGTCCTGGCAGCCATGCATGTTTTAACAGGGTGTGACACAACAAGTAAGGTGGGCACAAAACGATCTGCGCTAAAATCGGCGCTTGTGGTCTATTGTGTGACTTCGGAAAGAATCTCAATAATCCATGTCTTACTGAAATACTTCAGAATGCCGAGATATTCCTTGTTAAAGTGATCAGGCCTACATCAAAATATGAAACAATGGATGACCTGAGATACTTCATGTATCATCACAGCCAAGTTACCGATATTGATGACTTACAACACAAGCTTTGCTTTACAAGCCCTTCTAGTATCATGCACTGTCTTGAAAATCGGCCAAAAGCAGACTCACAAAAATATGGGTTTGGTGAGGTTGATGGAATGATAATGCCGACCGTAAACAGGCACATGTATCCGGAGGATCTGCTGTTAAGTTGCAAGTGCAATAAATGTGCCACAAAATGTTGCGCTTGTAGACAAAAAAACCCTGCAATGTTGTTTATTCTGTCAGTGTCAGAATGGAGATGACTTCAAAATCCACTGTATACACTGACGGTGCCATTGAGCAATTGAACGAAATAATATTCAAAAATGGTTGATTTTTCGTCATACATAAGTATTGAAATATTCTTTAAAATATGTAATTGTTTGAAAAAGACACAACTTATGACATTTCTAACGTTAAACTGTGGGTCTTATCTAGTTTGGTGTTTCGTTTAGATAGTGTCAATATATTGTTGATGGTTATTTAATCAATTACGAAATTTGGATGTTTGTTTCCATTTGGACGAGTTTTACATTCCTCTAGTTGTAATTCATCTTACATTTTATGTTAGGGTTTATATACCCCACCCACTTTCTTCAAATTGAAGTTATATTTTATCATGTTTATGTAACACAGTATTGAAAATGTGTCCATTAAAGAAGTTGTCATGCATAGAACAACGTATTTTAAAACATCAGCATAATAGTGTCTTCCTTGGATTTAAGAAAATAGAAATATATACACCTAATATGTTTAAAATAACAGTATGGTAATTTTACTCTAAAACATGTATAATATATATATATTGTCACAGTTATTAACAATATAAATGTTTACAAATGTCATAACAACGATTTAATGTTCAGACGCTGCTGTTTATGAATAAAATAACATACATATGTCAATAAACTTTGATATATCTAATAATATTACATTTTCCTTATTTTGGCGGCCATCTTGGTGGCCATTTTGTTTTGTAAACATTCTACCATGATTTCAGGAAATGACCATATTGTTTGTAATCTATATAAACATATATAGGGTACAAACATTTTGAACGAAAACGTCACTATTGGAATAATAATCCACCAGCCTCTGGTCCAAAAGCTGATTTCGGGTATTTTTACCCCACCCACCACTGTTACAAAAATCCTTATAAACCAAAATATCCATCTTTTTATCTGTTTGATTTCAAATATTTTACTTTTCCCAATGCTTAAGTCATGTTTTAAAAGCCTTAATTAATACTTATATGATAATGTGTGAAAATCAAAGTTGAAGTTATAAGGTAGATATCGATTTTTTGCTACTTTTCGCTGTTTTTTTACTTACAAACGCGCTCCAATTTTTTTTTGGCATTACTGTTTATGATTTATTTTTTGAAAATGTCAAATACATGTGTAATCAAGTACATAATCACAAATTAAAGTTTTTGATACCATTAAACTATGAAAAAAATAGCACATTTTCCCTGGAGGCGCATATTCAAATTTTGGCGGCCATCTTGGTGGCCATCTTGGTGGCCATCTTGGATTTCAAAAAAATCCTACCATGATTTCAGGAGATCACCATACTTTTTCGTAAACTTTAGACCCTCCACTACCAGAATATATATACATATATAGGGTACAAAAAAAATACACGAAAACGTCACCAGCAACAGGAGTATTAAACATATTATACCCAGCATATTTTAATTTTTTTATCGCGCAGGTTCGAATATGACGATCCAGATTTCCATCGCCTGGTTAAGGATATTGACACGATTTTTCGAGATCTTTCTTTTTTTCTACCAGAGAATTTCTTTCCATTCTTGCGATTTCTACCCGGCTCAAAGGTAAAAATGGCTTTATACATTTCCAAAACCACTATAACATGGTTACCATTGGCACGCAATTATTTGAATTGTTTATACCATTAAGTTGAACTATGTTTACTTCACTATTAACTTGTATAGAAGCAAACCATCACAGCATCCTCGCAAGAAGCGTTATATTATACACCAAAGAAAGTATCATATACTACTCAAAATTTGCTAAGGATCACTTTTATTCTTCCATATAATTGTATTAGAAATTAATTCACAATAACGATATTAATTTCATTGATACTACAACAATTCCACAATTTGAATCAAGTCATGCGATCACATGACCATACACTGCCCTAAATAATGTCATGTAAAATAGAAATAATGCTATTTATTTCAGCAAGAAATTTAGACAGAAAAAAAGTGATCCGTAGCAAATTTTGAGTAGTATAGTTGTTGACCGTATTATACCCCATTGCAATTTACCGAAATCATTGATTTTCAAATCGTTCAATATATCTCAAATCCGGATACTTTTTGGTAGCATAATTTACTTTATAATTTAGACCACTATTTTACTTATTTAGTGTTACTATATCTCAAAATGCTAGTTATTTTAAGGGATTAATTTGTACACACTTTAAAAATGCAACAAACGTCGATACATTGTCAAATTTCTGTTGCTCCAACCTACAATAATGCACACTATTAACACGTTTTTCTCTTATTTTAAGTTAGCAAATATTTTCAACGTATTTAAAGATCTTGAAAAATATGCCAAAGGACGTATTGCGGAGCACAGAAAAACTTTTGATCCAGACAACATCCGGGACTTTGTTGACCTTTACCTGAAACACGAGGGGACAGATAGTAAAGTTCTTACAGGTAAGGTATAATACAAGTCAGCTTAATCAAGGTGGCCCCCGTCATTAAAAATGACAACTACAAAGGACAGATTTTACACAGACCTAATAACAAACAGATTGGACACTGTGAAATTCCACAAAATGTTGCCCAAACTTTAAACAATTGTATCTTGAAGAGGTTTTATAGAAACATGTTTCATTTATGCCAAAACCCATCACAAATGTAATTCTCCTTCAAGTGATAACATTTTCCTTACTTTGCCATTTTAACAAACAAAAGGAGTTCAATGGAAACTTGTACTATGTCAAACCTTGATTTTTAAGAGAAAAGTAAAAAACCGCTTTTTATACAATTTTCTATGTTGAAAATAAAAGAGAATTGTTATAATCCCATTTTGATATTAATTATGTATCTTTTGAATGAATTTTCGTCCAAATCAATAAATAAATGAGAGAGGAGTTAGAAGGAAAAGTTAAGGTGCCACGTGATATTTTGGCTATTTCACTGGTTCAGACAGGAAGTTTCCTATCTGGTTATTAATATGCTTGTGGTTTTTATAACACCTCCACAAACATTCGAACAGAGTGTCATGCATTTTCATTGGGTTTTCCTCTATCAAGTGTATACAATAATTTGCTACTCTAAAACCGCTTTCCGGATATTAATAAAGCTTCTTTCTGGTTGACCTTTCAGGTTTTTGTTATTCGTCGCAGCTCATCATGCAAGATGTAAGCCCTTCATTAAAGTTATCCCCGAATCCGCTTATTTCATTTTATTCTTTAATGTGTATTTCCTTAGGATTGACCTCTTATCAAATTTGATTGTATTATTATATTTTAAGACGGCTATCTTTGCAATACGTACTGAAAAAAAAACGAATTTGTTTTATATAGTTAGTTAAGTCCAATAGTTATTTACAAGTTATGTACTGCTGTTAAATGAAATAAATTGAATTGGATTTTATAATCGCACAAACAGCTAAGGTCCTATGGCGACTTTTTCAGCTTACATTGGTGGAGGAAGACCCCAGGTGCCCCCGGGCATTTTTCGTGCAAAGGCGGGCACCTGGGTGGAATCACCTACGTTTCACAAACCAGCTGTGGATAGCTTGAATATTTTTAGGCCCACGAGGAACCGAACCCACAGTCGAGAGGGGCAAGTGATTTAAAGTACAGTCGTGAGGGGCAAGTGATTTCAAGTCACATACTCTAACCACTCGGCCACGGACGTCCCTACTGTCAAATGAAAGGCATCATTGCAAATATATACCATCAATATGAACATGTCAAGCAGCTCATCTCTTCCAAAACTTTGTTTATTTATGTATTTACCAATGTAAACCAGCAAGGCGTATTATTGGAAGTAGTGTTCTAATACTTAGAGGATATTGCGAGATTAATTGTTATCAACCAATATATCAGCCGGAGACCGTACACATGTATAAGCCCAAAAGGACGGTGACGTTTGATGTTTGTCTGCAATATTGTCTTGTCGTGCCCTCAATGGTTTATTCTCTGGTTGCTCTGGCGTCTGCCAAGTCATTGCACGTGTACCTTCTTTGTGGCTTTCTAGGCTATTGTATTTTGTATTTATATATACACGAGCATCTTTGTGTTTTACTTATATTGCCTATTAATGATACCTTGTTGGTTAGAGAATTGATCATGGCTGGGATTTTTTTTATTTACACTTTCCCGTTTTATTGGGATGACAGTAGGGTAAATGTGAGGATGGGTGCTCCCTAGAATCAGGTTTAAACCCCCAGCGGCCTTTTTTGCCACTGCCGTTCCAAGGTGGTAGCTCTATTGTCAACCCTTTTTGTGTCTGTGACGTCATATGCCTTTATTCCTTATTAACATTGCTATTCATGTTTGTCTTTTTGCGTGTTTTTGGAATGACTGTGAAAGCTGCATTTCCTGTTCGACGTTTACATGGTTTATACTTATTAGCTGATATCTTGGTCGATAACAAACTAACCACTTTATAACTTCATTACTCAGATATTAATTTTACAATGAACAAAATGTATCAGTGTCAAACGTTTTATTCGGGTAATCTAAATGTTTAGTTCTCGGCAAGATCTCTTTGCTTATCTCCTTCGGTCATGCATTTGATGAACGTGTTCACGTCAGTGGACGTTTTTCTTATCGTGTTCACTTTCGTTTTGCTTTTCACGAAAGCACCCTCCTCATTCTCCGAAATTGCCACAAACTGCCGTTTTTTCACGTTGTTACACATATGTCAAACAGAAGTAGGATAATTGACAGCAGACGAACAAGGACGAAGTTAACACAATATTGTTTAACTGCGCATGCTTCAATTCGCGGTCTGGTAAACTATTAATGCGAACTCACGTGACATGTTATTTATTAATACGAACTTACGTGACGTGTTTTTCATTAATGCGAACTCACGTGACATGTTATTTTACCAGAAAATGTGATAGTATACTAGAAAAAGACTGTTATCCAGCTGGGCTGTTCGTCGTATGTATTAATCAAGTAAAATAAAGAGAGTAAAATGAGTGAAAACATAATATCTAATAAATACTGCTTCTTATCGTTATAGAAGACAACATGTTCCGTGTGATTGTGGATCTGTTTAACGCCGGCACGGACACCACGGCAACGACAATAATATGGGCCATTCTTCATCTGATCAGGAGCCCGGCTGTACAGACGAAGTGTAGAGAGGAGATATTGAATGTAGGTAGTTTTGTATTCCTGATTGGGGCGCTTAAAGGAACAAATGACAATCTTGAAGTAGTTAAATCTCTTAGGGGATACCGCTTGGCAGGGATTTCATTATTTATTCTGTCCCGTTTAATTGTCATGACACTAGGGTAAGAGTGAGAGCACTCTAGAACCACAGGCTATATATATATAGAAGTATACAGAGAAGAAGAGTTAGTGCTATAGTATGTGTATATAGTATAGAGAAGGCCAGAATCATAATACACACTAAATTTTCCGGATTTCTTAAAATACCGTATTACTATTTCGTGTGTTAATTTCGCTCAGCGATCGTGTCAGATATTCATTATTCTTCGTTTCTGGCTTAACTTAATATACCATACCGACTAGGTAATTCTTCGTTATCAGTTACCGAATTCGCAGAATATTGTTTTCCCCTTTAGTGTTCATAATAGAACACAGATCATGAATATTATTTTAGTTTTACTTAAAATTACTGTAATAAGATTCAGTTTTGTATCAAAGCGCAAACTTTAGTACATAAATAACTAGCGTTCTTTAATGAAAATATGAACGATTCTGGAATTGCTCTGCGCAAATTTAGGATCGGTAACCGTGTGCTCACCACATTTGTGTTGTGTATTGTTCTTTTCACTGTATATTTAATTTGCTCTTTGTTTGTGGTGCAGCGCGGACCAACGGTGACATTGTGTTTAAGTGCTGTGGTATTTATAGGACCATTTTTTTTATTTTTCGTAAATTTCAGGGAGATCATCATAGGTAAACGTACCAGTTATTGGCCTAGTATTTGATGCATACTCTTAGATAATCTGGAAATCACATATGATAAGCTTTCACATTTTCTAAATGTTGACACCCTCAGCAAAGACAAGCTATCGTGAGAAATAACTTACATTTTATCATTTTTCAAAAACTTCAAAATACTTTTTAAAGATGTTTCAATATACCGCCCAATACAAGATATTCCATTAACCGAGACGACACGAACTCCTCAGTAATATCGTGATTATCGGTTACTCTGTGTTTCCAGGTTGTTGGCAGTGAACGATATATGAAGTTAGAGGACAAGCGCAGCATGCCTTATCTACACGCCTTCATCAACGAGGTCCTCCGTTGGTCTACAATAGGTATACATTTACTCTTTTACCGGATAAGGTGATCCGTGTTTTACATGGGTGTTGGAAAGCCTGATTTAACACATGGGGGAAGATAAAGGTTGCGCGCTGATGTCAACAATGGCAGTTGCATGACGTCATTATGTAAATAACCATGCAAAATGTTAGTAGTTGGCGACGTCAACACGCAGAACGTAAAATATATGCAAAAAATGAATCAATCATGGGTATCAGGTTCAGATATGGAATTCCCCAAAAACATAGTTTCCTTGAGTTACATTTATGAGTAATCTACCTTTTAACCTCTTACAAAGCAACACCTATTGCAAAAAAAAGAAAGAAAATAAAATAAATACTGGGTCTAATAAATACTGATAAAGGTGGGAGCAACAAAAACAATTAAGAGAATACAGCAGTAGACTCGGGGTTTTTTAAGTCTGTAAAAACATCTGTTTAATGGTACATAGATGTGCTGTCAAGATATTTATGAAATATATTCAGATATTACCCTTTTTTTAACTGCTTGAGCAGTATATAGATCCGGCACTGGTTGTCTGTAATTGTGGATGGTAAGGCCGCAGCGTTGTTATTGTCATGTAGCTGTAATAACATATATCAGATATTGATTACAAAAAAGAGTATAACTTTAAATAATGAAGTTTTGGCTGACATGTAGTAATGATGGTGGAACAGGATACACGCATAACATGTAACTGGACTCATCAACTATCACACTATTATTCACTGTAATATTCACTATGTTTTAAGTCATATTTGTTTCAATTATGACGAGCTGGCTTTTTATTTTTAATTGTTATTCCAATAACTGCACAGGCGTAAAATAAAAACTGAATATTGCGGAGAACGAACGTCACTTCATTGGCACAAAGAGGACGATATTTATTTTGTTTTTGTTAAAAGAATGATACCAAGTACAAATGCATTACGTTCTACTGTATTTAAAATGTATGACTGTTATTCGACTGATGGTATTTCTAGCTCGGCATAAATATAGTTTATAATTTTACACCCTAGCACCATCTGCTCCACCACACTCATCGTTAGAGGATGTCGAATTTGAAGGGTATTTGATTCCAAAGAATAGTTTGGTTCTCTTTAACTTGTACTCCTCGCTGATGGATCCGGATGTATGGGAAGATCCAGAGGAGTTCCGACCAGAGCGTTTCCTGACATCAGATGGGAAGCTAAGTGATGTTCAAGAGGAGTTTATCCCTTTCTCCACCGGTAAGTGCACGCGGTTCCCTGTTTTCAGAAATGATTTCGATGCATCGATTGTTTTATGTTTTATGAAAGAGGGGAATAAATGGTGTCATGGACAAAACGACAAAACATTCTGTTTTAAGATACAACAGGCAATTTGTTTGAGTGTTTCTATATGCACACATATAAATGACTATCATTACCGAGACTCACACGGCTAAGTACTGGATATCTTGTATGTACCCTTGATATGTATAAATTATAGCACGAAACCTTTGGACAATACAATCTTAAAACTAAATTTCTTATTGTGACCCTTTATAAATAAATGTATCTGTACACAAAACATTTGGGATCATCAAATCCAGTTTGTGTGACTTTAAGAAGGCAGTGCTAAGGGGCGTGAGAAGTGTTGCACTTTATATTACCTCTCAGGAACCGACTCGATACAACCGTGTCTGCTACTTTTCTCTCTTGTTTGTGTTTGATGCTTCCAAGGGATAACATTTTCAGTATTGACCTTCACACTAGTGTTTGTTTAATGATGTGTGGCAGCTCTGAAATGTCGCCCCGACTACAAATCAATGTATTGCACCTTATATTACCTCTTGTGAACACATCGAATCTGTTTCTTTCCCTCTTGTTTTTGTTTGTTTTGCAAAGGATTCCCTTTTCAGAGTTTTGGAAGGTTGGTGAACTATATTCACTTTATTTACACTGTCCGGTTTTATTGGGTTGACAGTAGGGTAAGTGTGAGTTTTTTTTTACCCTGACCGTTCCAAGGCAGTAGCCTATTGTCAACCCGTTTGTGTTTGTGATGTCTTATTTGACCTTTTATTCATCTCTAAATTTGTTCTTTATTTTTGTGTGCGTTTGTGGTTGACTGTCGTCCTTGCATGCTGCTTTTCCTGTTCGATTTTTATATCTATATTATAAATAGTTGAATTATGAAAGTGTATATAGAGTATATAGTGTTAAAATAAATATTTGTATTTTATTACAACGTTTCAGGGCTTACTATATTTTGAAAAGTTTGTGAAGGGTTAAATTCTGTTCCAAAATGTTGATGCTAATAAGCTATATGGTTGTCTCTAAGAAATTCTAATTCTTTTAAGAGTATTTGAATTAAACTGGCGTTTTTCTGACCATTTTACAAAATTGATTAGGAAATTAGTCGGAAAAGGATACGGCATTTTAGCACTGTTTAGATTTGCAGCACACTTCATGCTTAATTATTGACCCCTTTAAGGTCAGTCACTTCGCTTTACTTTATCTTGTTCGATGAATGGACGACTTCGTCGAACTCCATGACCCATGGAAAAAGGGAGGTAGGTGTATGCACTTTTGTCCCTCACGTTTTTGGTTCTACCCTATATTGGTTGTTTCTTTGGTTGCAACTGCTCGTTGTTGTTACTGTCCAATACGGGATACATCCTGGGGTGTTGTAGTTATGCATTTATATATCTGTACAAATACATTTTAGTGTATCGTTTGCTAATTTCTCAGGATGTTGACTTTATTGTTAGAGATTTCATTTTGATGGGATGTACTTTTATTTTCACTGTCTTGTCAAGTTGGACGCCGAAGAAAGGATAGTATCGATGAATGGTGCATTAAATCTTACACTTCACTATGAATGGTGTATTAAGTTATACACTTCACTATGCATGGCACATTAAGTTATACACTTCACTATGCATGGCATATTAAGTTATACACTTCACTATGCATAACACATAAAGTTATACACTTCACTATGCATGGCACATTAAGTTATACACTTCACTATGCATAACATAAAGTTATACACTTCACTCTGCATGTCACATGAAGTTATACACCACTATGCATAACACATAAAGTTATACACTTCACTCTGCATGTCACATGAAGTTATACACCACTATGCATAACACATAAAGTTATACACTTCACTCTGCATGTCACATGAAGTTATACACCACTATGCATAACACATTAAGTTATACACTTCACTATTCATAGCACATTACGTTATATACTTCACACTATGCACGTCACATTAAGCTGTACACGTCACTATATATGGCACATTAAGGTATACAATTCACTATGCATGGCACATTATGTTATACACTTCACTTTACAGGACACATTAAAATATACATTTAACAAAAGTATCATGTCACATTAAGTTATACACTTCACTTTACATGACACATTAAAATATACATTTAACAAAAATATCATGGCATATTAAATTATACACTTCGCTATGACTTAAACAGGTACACGAAGCTGTCTGGGTAAACATCTGGCACGGATGGAGTTGTTTTTGTTCATAGGAACGTTGATCCAACGGTTCGAGTTTAAGTGTCCTGCAGGAACACCTCCACCATCGGCAGCTAGACATCAGAGTGGAGTCACCAGCCGACCCGCCGACTATGAAGTATGTGCATTTTCATTGAGCAAATAAATGACTGGAATCACCTGCCGGCCCGCCGACTATAAAAGGTGTGCATTTTCACTGAGAAAATAAAAGATATCTGACTGGAATCACCAACCGACCCGCCGACTATAAAAGGTGTGCATTTCCACTGAGTAAATAAATGATATCTGAATGGAATCACCAGTCGAGCCGCCGCTTATGGAGTGTGTGTATTGTCATGATAGCTGAATGGAACACCAGACGATCCGCCTACTATAAAGTGTGTGCATTTTTACAGAGCAAATAAAATGTACCTCATTAAATACTTGAGTTAAGAGCACACAACTTATTGAAAATGTAAACAGTATTACATAATAAAGATGTACTAAGTTCGGAAGGACACATGATATATATCATAGAGTTTTTTGCAAATAATATATATTGCTTAAAATTGTATGCTTTTGTGGTGCCAGATTTGTTATACAAGTTCATAAAATGATAGATATTGTGTATTGGTTAGAACAAATATATAACAAGACGATGCTATCAAAAAATGCATTTACGTCTAAATTATTCAAGTAAAGCAACTTTCTATATAATGATCGTAGTAGGTTTGTGTTAAAAGTTTGATATACCATTGCTTTGATATGCAATTGCTTTGATATACCATTGCTTTGATATGCCATGAATGTTATGAATGCAAATGTATCATATGTGATACTCAAGAATATGAATACCATTGTATTATCAAAAATAATTTGTATAATGATTTAAAAAAAATATGTATATAAAGAAATACTTCGGAAAATATCAAGCAAATTAAGAATTTAGATCTTTTTTAATTGAAACTTAAAGAATATTTAGAAAGCATAGCCACGGTACTTTTGTTCGTAAATCTTTGTTATTTGTCCAAAGGATATGCACTAAAATGTGTTATTATATTTTCAAGCTCATTTCTATTTGGTAAGTATGTGTTTTACGTAATTTAAATATAACGCATTTAAAGGGAAATACTTTCCCATGATTGGTTAACGTCAACGTTGTTATGATGATCGCGTGATACTGTCCGTTTTTCTATACATCAGCTTCAAAAGGCGAACGACTACAGGCGTGACTATGATATATGAAAATGCGAACATATTTATATAGTGAATACTATTAAAGATATCATCATATTCGTGTTTTATGAATTCAATTTTTTATAATTGTTTTAATATATCAGTAATATGTCTGTTGGTAAATTCTGGTCAATCGCTCAAGTGCAATTATAATAAATTATATATTGCCAAAGAGTTTTTATATTTGTTTGTTTGAGGTATGTTTATAGGGGAAATACGAAATTTATGTTAAAATTGTTATTACTTTCTGTCATTGTATTGGTCGTACATGTTTAAAACAATATATTTCCTTCATCATGAAAACTTAATACAGTAAGGTTTGCATGTTGCTATTTTTTCTTCTTTATTATTATTATAAATGAATATTCAAACTCCGAAAATATATTCAAACAATCTTAAAATAATCTCGTAATTGTTTTGATTAGTCCTATATCAGATAATTATGATACAACTTGCCCATTGTGTTTTATAAACTAAAATTAAGTATTTTCTCATTACGGCCCTATTTCCCAGTATTGGGGTGGGGTGGGGCTGCAAAACATGTGTAAAGGTAACTGTGTATCCCTGTTATAGCTACACTTGCTTGAGGAAATGGTGTGGCTTTAAAGTAGGTTGCTTCCAAGGGATCACATTTTCAGTATTTATTGATATCCACATTAAAGTTGTTTAATTCTGTATATTGCTATATATGTAATACAATGCAGTCGGGTCGGGCCACAACTGCTACCCATATTAGTTACGGCCCTAACATAAGTAGAAGTGGAAGAAACAAAAATGCAACACACGTGACATTGCTCGGATTAAAGTTTAATGGCAAACCTAAGTAAATCGATGACTATATCTATCTCTAATAAAGTTTTGAACATAATTTAAAATCAAACCGTTTTCTTGTGATGTAAGATCTATCCTTAAAAACAATAATGTGTTTGAGCTTAAACGATGAAACGAACGTGTTGACTGGAATAGTTCGAGCCTTTCAACATTGAATTGCTAATATATTTATCCATTATTTCTGATTCGGTAAAATAAATATGGAGCTGGAAATATGGTCTAAACAGTCATCTGTTTATGTAACAAAATTTAGTAAACGTAGATATAAAAGTCGAACAGGAAATGCAGCATTCAAGGACCACAGTCAACCACAAACATGCACAGAATTGCAAAGATGAATAAAAGGCAAGATATGACATCAAAACTGCGTTCGTTTCATCGACTGAGGCAATTGAATCGAAAGGCTCATTTAAACAGTTTGCTTTATCTACATCATTTACGGAATATATTATTTCGTCGTTTGATAATATAGTTCTTTAGTGGGGGAATCTTTTCTGAATGCTTATTTGACTTCATTAGGTGTTTTAGAATTGCCCAATACTGACGATAATTAGTAGAGCAGGTATCGATTAATGTACATTCTATATCATTGAAAAACGTTCTTAAGCATATTTCTTTTTATTATTAACTTTATTTTTGAGAATTTCGTATGATATCAAATCAGAATTAGAAAGAGATTTAATTGCGATACGATTTCGTCAGTCACGTTGTCTTGAAGTTCGACGAATCTCAGAATCATACCCAGGTTTATCATTCTGCCTTATAGTTACTGGTTTAGATGGTATGCATATTTGAATTAAAGCCATATTTGAATTTAACATTACCACTAATTACATGTTCTTCTGCATTTATATGCCACACAAGACCATTATGATTTTCAGTAGCAATTATGTAAAGCATACCCGATCAATCTCTCCTAGCCATAGGGCAGCATAACTAGTGTAATAATAGGACCGGTGGATTGAAAGGTGTTGTGAATTGTGACGTTTTAATGGAAGCCTCACACAAGATGACCTATTTAATCTGTTTGTTATTGACACTGTCATAAAAGACCCATGACAAAACTGATGTTACTACAACAGCTAAACCTGGACAATTCTCCAATCATAATGTTGGTTTAGGTAATGTGCGATATTCGCTAAGATCTAACTAGGTAATCGTTAGGTAAGCAATAATATGATTTTATCAACAAGGACATCCTGGATTTAATGCAACCTAAGAAAGAAAAACACAACAGCTCTAAATCATAGTTTATTAACACTGGCAGAAGAATCTAAAATTCAAAATGTTTCCATTTCATGATAAAATACCATATCTATCAAAAACATGGTGTTGTCACTGTGTTTTCAGTTCTATAATTTAAAATGCATCTTATAGTTTGAATGAAATCAGGCGGTAAACCTTTCATATAAACCCTGCATACTACTGTTTAAAAAGAATCCTTGTAAATGTCTTTTTTGGCTTATTCATTACGTTTGTGCCCTTAGATATATAAATGATTTTGTTTGATCAAGTTTAAGTCGAAAAACGTGTTTAGAAACTCACATACCAAAACAAATCATTGTGATTGTACAGGCTTGTATAACATCTAGCGTTTATTCAAACAATGTTTAGGTCTGAAAGTTTGGTAGTTTGGATGTTCTACATGCAAATGTGTCAATGTGTCAACAAAAACATGATACATGGATTAACATTTTAACTGCATTGTTACAGTCACTCCTTTCGTCCTTTAGTGTATTATTATAAATATAATATATGACTCCTGGGACAGCGACAAAGGTTGCCAATCATACCTTTATTTAATGAAATTGTTAAACTATGTGAACTACAATGTTGCCAAAATTTCATGTAAAAGTCACAAGAAAACCATTATAATTTCATGATGCCTCATGCCTCATAGGGTTTAATGGCATATTTATGTGAAATGACGTCATTTCAATAACAAAATTTGTTTATTAAGCTAAACGTCTCAAATTCTCTCAAAATCATTAAATCAGTCATAACACTATTTTGCTCGATACGAATCGAATATATGCCTGAAAATATGTTTTGATGTAGAGACTTGTAAATGAGAAAGTGTCGATTGTCGCAAGATGACCCTAGTGGTTGAGACTAACTCAGGAAAGAATCAATGTCGTTGACTACATGTAAATAAGTTTAATGCACCTTTTAAAATATGTTAATTACAGGTTAATACATGGAGGAGCATTGCCTTTCAGCGATAATAGCCCCCGGAGAATGATAATGGCCCGAGGGCCATCATCGTACTTCGGGGCTATTATCGCTGAAAGGCACTGCTCAGCCATGGATTTCCCTTTTTATTACATGTCTACCTAAATATAAGCTAAATTCAATGAGGTGTTTGACTGGACTGATCTTACAAAATCTTAAAAGATCTTAAGAATGTTCATATTGGCAGAATCCTCTCGATGAACAATGAAAATAATCAAAAAAGCCTCTTTTTTTTTAGAAAATGGTTGTGATAGTTGTACCGTTGGATTGAAAATAACATAAATCAGAAAATGAGTCATAGTTTATCGAAATCGGTCACATGTTTTAAAAGTTATGGACAGTTAAAATTTCTAATTTTACCATGTCGAGTCTATGATGACGTCGGTATTAACGTTGGTGACGACACCGTTTTTCAAACAGCCGGGCCATTATCATTATCGCTTTTTGGGCCTAGGGCCGAAATGTGTTAATGAGTCGCGAGACTTCATAATGCAACATTTTTAATAACAAATTTGTTACTATATTTAGGTAGTCATGTAATAAATATATATACAAATATCAAGAAGAACAATCGAATACACAGACGAATGATGAAGAAGACGTACAAGACGTTCGTAGTATTAACACGAACTCTGAATATGTCGACTGTCTATATATGACACGAAAGTGTTGTTGAAGTTACAACAATGTTGATGATCAGAAACGTTACAAAGAATGATGATCTAACGCGATGTATTTGATGCGCTAGAGCTGATGAACATGATGCCCGACTACAATGATTGTTGATTGTCATCGAAAGCCTTCTATCCACCCTAGGACCTGGTTTAAACCCCCTTTTTGCCACTAACCGTTTCAAGTCGGTAGCCATATTGTCAACCCTTTTTTGTTTGTTGTGTCTTATTTGGCCTTTTATTCATCTTTAAAGTTGTTCTTTGTTTCTGTGTGTGTTTGTGGTTGACTGTCGTCCTTAAATGCTACTTTTCCTGTTCGATTTTTATATCTATATTTGATGACGCGATGAACAGCCTGATTGAACATTGACAACAGTTTTTTTTCTACTATGATTAATAATATATATCATAAAGAACTTCAACTCAACAAAGCTAATATTTCTGATATTAACGCTTCTTTTCTCGATTTACATCTTTCCGTTGAAAATGGTGAAATAATTAGCAAAATTTATGAAAGAGATGGTTTTATTTTGATATTGTTAATTATCCCTATTTAGATGGGGATGTTCCCCGAGCAACTTCTAATGGGGTCTATGTGTCTCAACTTATTCGTTTTTTGAGTCGCCATGCGTCAGCATGGCTGACTCTTTGGAATCACGTATAAGTAAGTAAGTAAGTAAATATTTTATTATAGTGACATGTGCATACAATATATATTACAAATAGTTATGTACAAATTACAAGCACCCGGTCCATTGGACCTATAAGTCACCTGTACTGATAAAGTAATAACAGTAATAACAGTACGTGAAGTAGAAGTACTTAAAATATGGCAAGTTCAATCAAATTGCAATGTATATGTGTATATATGTGTATAGTGCAATTTGTGAATAGGGAGTCTTTTTAAAACGGATGAAAAGCTTTACCGTTGTAAGCAATGTAGTCCACTTTAACTGCTTCAAATATAACTTAATTTGATAATGTGACTGACATGAACGTTATGTATACCGATTAATATAACTACCGAGTGTGAAATAATGAAATAATTGTAAATGTATACAGTATAAACATGTCTTTTTTGTCGGTTTACCGAAATATTTTGCGCATTAATATCATATGCCCAAATCGGGCTGGGTGATTTACGCACTTCGAGAATGTAATTCCTTTAACTGCATCAAGCATAACTTACTTTCATAAGGTGACTGACATGAACGTTATATATACCGAATAATATAACTACTGATTGTGAATAATTGTCATTGTATACAGTATATACGTGTCTTTTTTGAAAAACGAACTAAAATACTATGCGCAATACTACACGCAGATGGCGTGACGTCACGCGCACGTCATCCGGGTAATCGCCAGCGGATTTTGTAAACATGGCCGAAAGTAACGCGGAAGTCAATTCAACAATCACTCAATCCAGAGTTTTTGTAGCTTTATAACCAGATCTTGATGAGAGTCTGATTCCTGGGGCATCATTACGAGGGAAACTGCCCGAAACTTTAACCAAGATTGAACTTGTTCGTTGGCTAAAGTGTAGGAAAGGAGCCAGCCTATCGGGCAAGAAAGCCGAACTCGTAAAAAGGTAAACAGTTGACTCCGATTGTTTTAGTCTGTATATTTCACATCGCATAACCCGTAACTTAAACCATCTCGGTAAATAGTTGGAAGTCAAATTTCTCACTGACACAATAGCGTAATATTAACACAATGAACCCGGAAAAATAATGTTCGCATATTAAATGATGGGTGGGTGGGGTAATGCAGATACTGAATTATTTTTGAAGTACGTTTGTAAATTGTGTAAATATAACTAAATGTGTTTCTATAAATATGTATCATTATGGACTCGAATGATGATAGGTGTAAAGATCTCCTCTTTATATTATTCATCTACTAGGGCTGCATATTACGAGGACCCAGGTCAGACCTGTCAATACACAATATGTAATGTAGTGTGATAATACCCATTGTGATACATGTTGCAAATATTACTGCTCTGTGCTACCGTAGATCTGTTAATTAATCATCATTGTTTTAAATTCACTTAGCTGATGTTTTTATATAAAGTAATTATATATTTTTCTTATTTTAAATGTTTCTATTTGATTATAATGTGCAACAGCATGTTCCATCAACTTGAAGTTTATCAAGTATGTAATTGACGGTGTCATGGTGTTTCTGGGTTGAAATTGTGGAACTTTATAGGTTTGTAAAAAGGTCTTTAGTCAAAAGAAATATGATGAAAAAGCATCTATGCAATAAGTTTTTGTGTGGCAAATCGATACAGATAATGTCTTTAAAGTCATTATACGGTTACATCACGATACAGCTGATCTGATACAGTGTATTGGATTGAAATGCATCACAATATACCGGTGTATCATTGATTTGTTGCAGCCCTGTATATTACATGTACACATGAAAATCAAATGCTGTGAGTTAAAATTGTATTCTGTCTACTTTCAGAGTAAATCATTATATCCAGAATAAATGGGACAAGAAATATCTGATCAACTCGGACAGAAATTCGATAAAACTATACACCGATGAAACTGTCAATTCCCACCAAGGTTTTGTGCAGGCAATATTGGACCACCCTCCACCTGCTGGCTATACCAACTATCTGGACAATGTGCCCCTTATTGAGGACAGTGACATCTACCAGTATTTCTTGATTAAGTGTGATGGAACAAAGTCAACTGCACAGAAGCATAGGGACAAGGGTTGGATCTTTTATAATTAGGGACAAGGGTTGGATCTTTTATAATTCGAACAAAGTAATCTGTTCAGAGTTTAAGATTGATGTAGATGACGAAGTCATGATTATTCGAGGAGACGTGGTTGCATCATTTGACAGGTTATTTTTAACTGTTAATTCAAAACCCAAAAGGAAATACCCTGTGCACCTTTGCTTAGATAAGCTCTCTGGGTCTATACTGGGTGCCAGGTGTATGTGCAAAGCCGATTTTTGATTATCGCAAGATCAATCGTAGGCATGTTTAATGAAGCAGAGTGTGGCAACAGCACATGAAGAAAGTAGGGGCTGACACACGAATACTTGGAACAAATAAATTCAAGAACGTGTTAAAGGAAATTATTATGTCCGTCTCACTGACGTGCTTGTCCATTAAAGTGTCTTTGTTAAAGACTCTTGGCATAGGTCAGCTTTGGTTTGGAAGAGTGGAGGATTTGAAATGACTGTCATTACATGTAACTTGGAACATACTTGAAACTGCAACAGAAAACGTTGTAAACCTTAGTAACATGTCTAGCAGTATTAATGAATCAGATAATGATACTTTGGAAGAATTTACTTTTGTTATGTATGATAAATCAAACAGTACATGGAAAGTCAATGAAGTCAGGATACAAAGTAATTCCACCAAACTTAATAAAATAACTAAATCAGAAATGCTTTTAATTTATTTGGAATACAAAAGAGATAAGTTCAAACAGAGAGACAAAATAAAACAATATGAAGATGGTGGTTTAAAAATGATGATATCGGAATCTGCTTAACCTCATTCAAACATCGTGAATAAAACAAATAATAGAACCAAATAATAACGGAGCTTGGAATTATTCTACAAGAAAGAACTCGAACGCTATGGTGGGAATTTAATTTTCAACTGTAATATACAAGTAAACGATGTTATAATCTTTGAATTTAAAAACATATATTTAAATGATATTTTAAAAGCGTGGTATACTGTAAAGTTCAGGAGCAGTAGCAATAAAACCGAGACTGCAATGTTTTTTGTATTTATCGTTTTCGGCGATTTACCAAATTTCTCCTTTAATACTATTTTTACAAAAAGACAAAAAAATACAAACGAACAAATATTGTGGAAGAACAGAAATATTAAAAACAACGGAACGCTTTTAATATAGCTTTATTGGATACAGAGATACAGGTTATGCATGCATGATATATACAATACAACTGATAGAAAACTAAAAACATTTAATTCAATCCAAAATGACAGATCTTTTTAAAATGTCACCAACTTACATCGTCAATACCAAAGCAATGGTTTCATGAACTCAAAGTTGAACATATTAACAGAGTAAAACAAAAAACGTTATTTGGATGCAGTATGGAAAAACCTTCCAATTCAGTCAATATATATTTCACAAAAGTTCAAATAGATAATTTAAAATATGATTAGTAATATATTTTCACATACTACTATGAATTGGAAGAACATTTATAAAAACATATTCAGATGTAGTGAAACTAATACTGTAGATGTTTTAATATAATACTATATATAAAAGCATTGCCACATATATTTGTTTTATCGAAATACGATCATGCCGTTTCAAGTATTTGCAAATTCTGTAATATGGAAATCGGGACTATGGACAATTTGTTCTGGGAATGTATGTGAACGCAACATTTGTGAAATGAAATCCGTTAATGGATGGAGATACCGAATTAAACAACTAAAATGCTTACTTCGGAGAACGAGATAAAATAGTGAACAATATCTACAGATAAAAGGATCAATTGGTAGAAAGTTGCTATACTTGAATAATATATGATATATTCCTCTATAAAGAAGATTTGAATATTAAACATACACAATGACATCGACATACAATTATTAGAAAGTAAGTGTACAATTTAAACAAGGAAGTATGTACGTGCTGACATAGATGTATCTTCAAAATTAACATTTCGATAAACGGCCCATGCTGTTTGTATAACTAAATTACATTAAATACAACTGTGACCACATCTAATGCATGCACCTAAATAGCACACCATAAATCCGGCATATATCACCTAAGAGTAGTGTTTCTGTCTTGTCGTGGCTGACTCCAGGGAACACATTTACAATGCCGCTTTTGTTGAGAGCCGAAATGGCTACGTTTACAGTTTTGTATTTTTAACCACATATTCTGTCTATAATGTGCTACCGTATGGACACTCACATAAGCAAAAATATATCAGTGTTTTACATAAGCAAACAGTATATCAAACTTTTACATAATCAATGGTATATGAAAAGCAGGTATAAAAGTCGAACGAACAGAAAATGTAGCTTTCACAGAACACAGTCAACTAAAACATGTATTACAACAAACCACAATTACAATGTTAATATGAAGCAAAACATGTGACATGACAAACGCAAAACAAGTTGACTGTAGGGCTACCGCTTTGGATTTGCCATTGGCAGAAAGGCTGCTGGAGGTTTCTACAAAGTTCTTACCCTGATTTCATCCCATTTCTTTTGTGTATATAACAAAACTGGTTTTCCAACAGCAACCAATTTTTAGCAATACACACTATTTTCAAATACCTTTATGAGTTATGTAATTTGTCCTTACTAATCACTAGTGAATATAAGCATATTGAGTACAACTTGAAATTTCAATAGGCTTGTCCCCCCATTTAACTCTTATCGATTCTTTAAAGTATTTGATCAAGAGTCCTATATTTAAAACATAAATGTTAACTATATGACAAAAAATAAAAGTATTGCTGAACTGAAATTATGGATCTGACAGAATTCCTTACTTCTTGTGAAACTTAACACACTTTAAAGTCGACGGGGTCGGCTGGTGATTCCATTCAGATATAATTTATTTGCTCAGTGCAAATGCACATACTTCATAGTCGGCGGGTCGGCTGGTGATTCCAGTCTGATGTCTAGCTGTCGATGGATTAGGTGTTCCTGCTGGATTCTTAAATTCGAACCTTTGGATCAACGTTCCTATGAACAAAAACAACTCCATCCGTGCCAGATGTTTACCCAGACAGCTTCTTGCACCTGTTTAAATCATAGCGAAGTGTATAACTTAATGTGCCATGATATATTTGTTAAATGTATATCTTAATGTGTCGGGTAAAGTGAAGTGTATAACTTAATGCGCCATGCATATTGAAGTTTACATCTTAATGTGCCAGGCATAGTGAAGTGTACAACTTAATGCGCCATGCATTGTGAAGTGTATAACGTAATGCGTCAAGCATAGTGAAGTGTACAACTTTAAGTGCCATGCATAGTGAAATGTACAACTTAATATGCCATGCATAGTGAATTGTACAATTTAATGTGCGATGCATAGTGAAGTGTGTAGCTTGAATACCTGTACATTATAAAACAGGATGAATTTATAATATAAGTATCGTTGTAGTGAATTTATGTTACCCCATTTAAGGTGCAATTATTTGGACGTTTTATAACGCAAAGATACATTGCGGGTATATACACATCTATTAGCCGTTTTCCTTTCAGGTTAAAACCGAACGCGAAAATAAGTATAAATTTCGACCAACTTATATTTATCAAACCGTATTTGCTTTGGCTAATTCAATTATTTATTTAAAATACCGAGATATTATTGATCTTCAGTCTAAAAAATGAAATATGTACATTCTGAAGCGTGGACATATACTACACTACTACTACTACTACTACTACTACTACTGTGGAGCTCTGTGGTCTAGTGGTAGAGCGTTGGACCCATGATAGAAAAATCGTGGGTTCGATCCTCGCCATTCCCGTATGTATTGTGTCCCTGAGCAAGACACTTTATCTGCATTTGCATTGTACTGGTTCTACCAAGGAAGTCATCGAGAGTGATTCAAATAAGTTCATAGAGCTTTCTTTACAATCGATGTAAAATAAATGTTTACTACTACTACTACTATTAAAAGGGTAATAATAATAATAATAATATTAATAATAATATTAATAATAAAGTTAATGATTAAAAAAAATTCCAAAGTATTTTCAAAGAATAACATATGTAGCGATGCTCACTGATCTTTGCGATCCAATTTACGGTCCTCAGTACAAAATGATAATACAATATCATACGATAACACATATAAGAAGGAATATGTAAGTTTGTTTTATACAAGAGATCATATGCCCATGAATAATAAGTAAATTCATACTTAATGTATGGTGACACTTTAAAACCTAACGATGCCATTACAAAGTGCACTCTTTCTGTCAAAATGTGGTTCCTTTAATACAACTCTAAGATTGAGAAAAATATTCCTATAGAAACCACAGCACCCACACGCAACGTCACCATATATCCGCAGTGTAACATTGTTCAACTAACAGGACAATACACAGCATAAACAGTGGTGAAGACATGGTCACCGACTTGGAACGGTCAGTAAACACCACCTAATGGTTTGCTTAAATACTATGCTCCGCCTTGATATTATCATTTTTTCAGTGCCCAAATTGACAAGACAGTGTAAATAACAGTACATCCCACAAAAGGAAATCTCTAACAATAAAGTCAACATCCAAAGAAATTAGCAAACGATGCACTTAAATGTTGTTGTCCAGATATATAAAAGTACATAATTAGAAACATCTCAGGACGTATTCAGAAGTGTACTGAACAACAACAGCAGTGATTAGCAGTTGTAACCAAAGAGAAAACCAATCTATGGCAGACCTAAAACCGAGGGACGAAACACAGCAATAACCAACCGCTAGTGTGAAGGTAAATACTGAAAAAGTATCGCTAGGAAGCAACAAACACAAACAAGAGAGAAAAGTAACAGACGCGGTTTTATCGAATCTGTTTATAAGAGGTAATTTGAAGTGCAACACCTCTCACGAACCTTAGCAACGGCAACCTTAAAGCCACAAAGATTGGGTTTGATAATCCCATAGGTATTGTGTAAACATATATGTATTTATAAAGGTTCGCTATATTTACTTTTAAGCTTGTATCAATATAATGAAGGACAATGAGTGTCCGATCTTTACTGTAACTTTGACTAAATATGTCCAAAGATTTCGTGCTATATTTAATTTAATATCAAGGATCCATATAAAATATCCAGTTCTAAGCGATCAGCCCTATATATGACAGTGATTTATTTGTGTGTGCAAATAATAACTTAAACATGATAAAACATATACAAACACTCGCATAATTGACGCGTGTTCCTTACAAACAAAACAGTGCGTCCATGACTCCATTTATTTTTCTCTTTCAAAAAATACCAAATCGATTTGTCCCTTTTGAAAACAAGGAATCGCTTGCACTTACCAGCGGAAAAGGGGATAAACTCCTCATGTATATCACTTAGCTTCCCATCTGATGTTAGGAAACGCTCCGGTCGAAACTCCTCTGGCTTTTCCCAAACATCCGGGTCCATTAGCGAGGAGTACAAGTTAAAGAGAACCAAACTGTTCTTTGGAATCAAATACCCTTCAAATTCCACATCCTCTAAATTGGAGTGAGGTGCAGCTATTGGTGCTATGATGTAAAATTATAAACTATATTTGTACTGAGTAAGAAATATTATCAGTCAAATCACATTAATACTTTGTACATACATTATATGATAATGCATACATTATAAGTTAATGCCGTTCTGTATGGTATCAATTCTGTCAAAACCAGACGCAATCTGTTCCCGTTTTAGTCAACGAAATTAATATTGTTCCCGCAATAAACAGTGTGTTTTACGATGGGTCACGTGTTTTACGATTGGACAATGGTAAGAATAACAATTAACATGTAAACGCAAGATCGTCAGAATTAAAACCAATATAACATAGAAAATAGTATAATGATAGCTGACAAATCGTTAAAGAAAAACCTTAGTTACAATCTCATGCACGGATCATGTTCGCCCGGTATATCCACTACTGTATTTGCAGACAACATTTAAAATTTGAAGTTTTAATCGACATCTGAAATATTTTATTTCTGTAACAGGAATATGACAATGCTGTGTTTGTTCCACCATACAGACAAACAGTCAACAGATTACTCATAAATATAAATCAAGGAAAATATGTTTTTGGAAGTTATTTGGTAAATATGTTAAGGCGGGGATTTCTTTATTTACACTGTCCTGTTTTAATGGGATGACAGTAGGGTAAGTGTGAGGTTTGGTACACCCTAGAACCGGTATAAACCCCCAGTGGCCTTTGTTGCCACTGACCGTTCCAAGTCGGTAGCCCTATTATCAACCCTTTTGTGTTTGTGATGTCGTTTGCAATTTTTATTACTTTTGCCTTCTCGTTTGTCTGTTTGCGTGTTTGTTTTTGTGTTTTGTGGTTGACTGTCGTCCTTGAATGCTGCTTTCCCTGTCCGATATTTGTATCTGTCTTTAAAAGAACTAAAAATGGTCCATCCCATTGTCTTAGTTTGACAATGCATACACCCTGATGACACGAATATACAGCCTCTCATAAAACGGTAACTTTTCCGAAATTCAACAAAAAATATCTTCCAAAAAGAGTAAATATATACCTATTGTACAATAACGAAGAACCTCATTGATGAAGGCTTGTAGATAAGGCAAGCTGCGTTTATCTTCTAACTTTATATTTCGTTCACTGCCAACAACCTGGAAAGAGATTAAACGATATGATACTAATGAGGTTTTCGTGTCTTCTCGTTTAATGGAATATATCGAACTGGACGGTATCTTGATACATCTTTGCTGAAAGGTTTTTAAAATTATCAAATGTAATCTATTTCCCACGAATTGAAGAAAACGTGAATGGATATAACATATTTAATAGTTTATTTAAGTCTCATCACAGTACAATGTTTTCTACAATACAACAATTCATAAAATACAACTATGCCATTATCTTTAGAATTACAAGAGACTATACAATGTAAATATACATACGACTGTTCACAAAGTTAAAATATTGAGCAATTGAATCTGAACCGACTGCCACAGCCGTATCATCTGACTCACAAAAAAACACATCAGTAGGTCCAGTAGTCAATGCATACACATATATCACAGTTTCAATTTATCACATCAATTTCTCAAAATATTATTATCAAACACATATATACATAGTAACAATTGAGTGGCCGATGCTAATCTTGACATGTAGTATAAAATGTAGTTAAAATAGAAATATTAATATGTGAGTTAGAGAATCTAATAATCATTGCATTATTTACAGCAAAATATATGATGAATTAACTTTAACAAAGAACACTTAACAGCTTACTATAAGTAAAATGAATAATAATAATAATAATAATAATAATAACACATAATTAGGAATATAAAACAGAGTTTCGATTTGGAGAATATTACAACAGGTTTTGGCACTAACGCGTATCATGTCTTTATTGGAAAACAAAAATAACATTTTGTCTGTTTCGTTTACATCTATGAAATTTGGATATACAGACAATGCTTTATCAAATAAGACTTTTCTAAAATCATCATGCATAGCACATTCTAAAACAGCATGCATCTCATCCTCAAACGTGTGAATATAAATTGGACAAAACCGCTAATTTTCTGTAAAAATTACAAAACGGCCTGTTTCGATTCTCAACGGTGCCACACCACACCTAAACTTTGCAAATGCGGCTCTTTGCTGTAAAGGCAATATGATTCAACTGAATATTCTGATTTAAATAGTCTGTATGTTCTTAACTTTTTTCTACCTACTCCACTTACTCCTTTTATTCTGTTTATACTATTCTTCAAATATATTACATATAATTTAGTTACAGATTAATTAATTAATTAATCAATTCAAAAAAGCATTATTATTCCCATCGATATTTAACTCAAATACATCATTAACATCCGAGTTAAAATTTAAAGGATTATCAAAATCACGTTCCCATTTTAAAAGAACAGCCTTCACATCCGTTGACAAGTTAACATGTAACTTCCATATCGTCTAAGTGTATGCGTCCTTGCTATACTGATACCAGTAATAGCCCATAACAGGTACGTGTACTTGTGCTGACCACCCTGAAATTTACGACTCAAAACTGAGCAGTCAATCAGTTTTCCTGATCCTGTTCGATTTTTATATCTACTTTTGGCCATTAAGATTGTTAAATTTAATAACAGAAAAATACACATCTAATATTAGAAATTTGATTAAATGACTGTTCTTCCGTATAAACCAGAAATCCACGGATTCACTCGTCTCGCCTAACAGGTGTGCGAGTAGGGGGACTTAAAATTAAGAGCTAAACGTTGTTTAAATGTTAAATCGTTAATACAAAAAAAAACACATATGAGTTTACGTTTTGCAGATAGACCTTATACATCACTTGTTAAACAATTGTTTTTTTTCTAATGAAGCTTCCAGGCTGAATAATATCTCAGCCATAGAGTCCATAGATACAGCTAGAGGTATAAAAACGTATAAGAGACAATATACGTATATTGACGTATTTCAGAAACGATTATTTTATCCTAGAAATCCTAGTGTGTTCATATAATGTCCCTGAGGATGAGAACCATCAGGAATGCTTGGACAGTTTTATATCATCTTTTGTTCAAAGTAGATATAAATGTCGAACATGCAATGTAGCATTCACAGAACACATGCAACTAAAAAAGCACTCAACCCAAAAGCAACTACAAGGAGAAATAGAAGCCAAGTATGCGAGTGACAATAGGGGTACCGCCTTAGAATGGTCAGATGCAAATATACGATACCACTGGGGGTTTCAAGCAGGTTCTGGAGTGACCAAACCTCAGGCTAATCATACTGTCATCCCAATCAAACGGAATAATGTAAATAAAGACATCGCCGAGAGGTTATATGCCACATTAATAAGCGATATAAGAAATATGAAAATAAAACAAAAAGCCTAGAAAGCCAAAAAGCACGTACTCATTGACTCGGCAGAAGCAACACGATAATTAACTGTTAAGGGCACTGCAAGATAACATTGAAGACAAATATCATTTCGGAATGAAGGTGAATGTCAGCATAGGATGCACAAAATGTCGGGTCATCACACAAGCTATAGAGTGTCTCTTTATACATATCGAAAACAAAGACATTTCCGGAATTGCGTTTATTGCATTGAAACACAACTATATTTTAATAAGAGTATCGATTTTATTGACATGCCAATCATTTCTCGAAATAATCATGTTGTTGAATATATTCCTAAATATTTCAAAGTTCAGAAAATCAAATAATATTTTATAAGTATAAAAAAACAATTAGAAATAGTATTGTCAACTACAACAAAATAGCTTCTGACTTTGCCATAGTAAATAACACTCCTAAGGAATTTGCCTATGTTGTATAGCATTTATACTTTTATATTTAGATAGAAGCAAACCTAAAGACATGTTGCTATAATCCGGTGGGTCATGTCATCAATGGTAATTTAAATATTGTAAATAAACGTATTCGGCATGAGTTTTCTAAAGGTCCTAAGGAAGTATAGATTACTTTTAATAATTGATTTTAATGTCGTGCACAATGTATGTTTTGTTCCGATCGCCCAATCCATTGAGGAAGTTAGTATAAATGGTAGAGAACATGCGGACTCAAACCCTCTTTCTACTTGGAACAAGTCAATGCTTAAGGTTATAGATACCCGTATTAACTTTTATAATGCTTACCCCTCTTTACTTCCTCCGAGACCTAGGTTTCGTTTCGTAATTTAAATTCGGAATTTCAATTTTCATAATAAATTGTTTTAGTTGCTGCTGATAAAGCAGTTAATAATGTAATTATTGTTTGACGCTTACATTACGTTTATTTTTTATCTCTGGAACTCGGGAGCACTAATTCGTATACACCAGTTCAATCTTCTGAGCATGATGTTGTTTCTACGCATATCACCCTGTGCATGACTTTCAAGACTGAGGTAGACGAAAAGCAAAACAAACTTCCAATGTACTGGATTTCCAAATAACATAAACAGCCTTATAAAGCCCGATTTATTTCTAATTCTAGTGCCTGCACCACTATAAACATCTCCACATTTTAAACTTCTGGCCTTACTGTCGTTAAAGATCACGTTACACAATATTGTGCTAAAGCTTATGACAACTCTTGGATAATTTACTTTGGTCCATTAAACATTCAGGAGACGTTGATAACATTTGCAATAAACGTCAAGTTTCATCTATACATATTTTTCAACACTTTATACAACCTAACAACAAACTCATTGTTCTCATTCAAACAACTTTTGCTAGAGAAAAAACTACATGTATGCCCTGTAACAATATTGAAGCGTTTTTACTGACGGCAGTTTAGACAAAAACACTATGTGGACTTGCCAAGAAGTTTGTGAAGCACTCATTTTCCTATTCGATAATATTTTCGTCAGGTATGTATCTACCGTTTATAGACACATTGTTGGTATCACTATGCGTACAAAGTGTGAACCTCTTGTCGCATATTTGTTTTTGTATTGCTATGGAAGATATTTCAGGCAAATGTAATTGAAGCCTTTAATGACAACTCCCGTATCTGAATGACATGTTGAACATTGATATTCATTTCTTTCCTACTATGGTTAATACTATATATCCACAACGAACCCAGAAAAGCTATTTCTGATACTGTCGTTTCTTTTCTTGATTTAAATCTCTCTATTGAAAATGGAGAAATAAAAAGTAAATCTATGACAAGAGAGATGATTTTGAATTTGCTATTGTTAATTGTGCCCACTTAGATGGGCATGTTCCTCGAGCTACTTCTTATAGTAGTGCAAAACGGACGATGAGTTTTAAGGGTGCCCTCACTGGCAACCTTTTGTCATCCCCATTAAACGGGACAGTGTAAATAAGGAAATCCCTGCCAGAATGTATCCTCTAACAGATTTAAAATTATAAGTATGCTGTATTTATAATACTTAATATGTACTTCAAAATTTCCATTTGCTCCTTTAAGCGCTCCAAACAGTAATACAATACTACCTACATTGAATATCTCCTCTCTACATTTCGTCTGTAGAGCCGGGTTCCTGATCAGATGCAGAATGGCCCATATTATCGTCGTTGCCGTGGTGTCCGTGCCGGCATTAAACAGATCCACAATTACTCGGAACATGTTGTCTTCTATAATGATAACAACTAGTATTATAGCAAACAAATAAATAAACAAGTGTTTTAAAGGAGATACGATTCTTGACTTTTTTTATTGATGGTATATATTTGCAATGATGACTTTCATTTCTCTGCAGTGCATATATGGTAACTAAGTTAACTAACTATACGAATGCAAGTATATAAAACCAAATTTACTTTTGGAATGACTGCAGGCTTAAAAGATAAGAATATAAGAAACTCAAATTAGATAGAGGTCAGCCCAAAGGAAATACACATTTATAAAATGGAATAAGCGATTTCAATGGACGATTTTAGTGAAGGGTTAGCATCTTTCATGATGAGCTGCGACGAAAAACAAAAACCTGAATGGCACCCAGAACAAAGCTTTATTAATATCTGGAAAGCGGCGGTGATATCTTTATTTACATTGTCCCGTTTTAGTGGGATGACAAAAAGGTAAGAATGAGGCTTGGTGCAACCTAGAACCTTGTTTAAACCCCCAGGGGCATTTTTTGCCACTGACCGTTCCAAGGCGATATTCCTAATGTAAACCCTTTTATGTTTGGGATGTCATATCTTGCATATTGTTCATCTTTGTAGTTGTTTGTTTCTGTGCGTGTTTGTAGTTGTTTGTTTCTGTGCGTGTTTGTAGTTGTTTGTTTCAGTGCGTGTTTGTAGTTGACTGTTGTCATTGAATGCTGCATTTCCTGGTCGACTTTTATATCCACTTAGAATAGTAGATTATTGTACATACTTAGAGGAGGACAAACATGTCCTATAGAAATCCCAGCCCCAAAACGGAATGGCACCGTAGATCCGCACCGCACCGCAAACTAAGAGCAAGTTAAATATACAATGAACGGGACAATACACAACACAGAGAGTAGTGAAGTCAGGGATACCGACTTGGAACGATCAGTAGTAAATAAGGCCCACAGGTTAGCTTAAATCGATTTTATGAGTACACAACATAGCTATTATCCTGCCAAAATTGACAAGACAGTGTAAATAAAAGAAAATCTCTAATAATAAAGTCCCAAGGAGGACGACGGGCGAAAACACGAACATGCCATTAAGTAATCATGAACACTCTCCCTAGTTGGGGTGTGCCTCAAGATAACCAGATAACATGTAACAAAAGAGAATTTATTAATGGATATTGAAGAAATGGGTCATTGGACCGACAGAATGAAGGATAGCAGCAAGATAATATAGATGTTAATCAAATTACCCATACCCGTTTTCTTTTGTTTGATTCACGGTTGACTTGTTATGTGATAGCCCTGCAAGCAAGTATTTCCGGGTCGTAAATAAGCTCCAAGGAACAATACAAAGTGCAAAGAACTTCGATAGTTCTATCCAGTTGCTAACACGGGTAAGTCAATTTCCCGGAGAGGCACCTGTGGTCGTCCTCCTCAAATGGAAGCTGGAATGTCGCCATATGACCTTAGCTGTCGGTGCGACTATAAAACCAATTCAATGATCCTATTCAATTTACTGTATGTAGTTCCTAACCGGTTTAAAAACAGGGACCCTTTTCCACTGAACGTTCACAGCGGTAGCCCTAATGTCAACCCTTATGTCTGCGGTGTCGCATACGTTGCTTTACAATTGTCGTTTGTTTTGTATGTGTATTGTGGATAACTGTTTGCTGTGAATGTCCTGTTATACCTACCTGTATTATACCTTACCTGTAAGAACTTTACTATCTGACCCTTCGTGTTTCAGGTAAAGGTCAACAAAGTCCCGAATGTTGTCTGGATCAAACGTTTTTCTATGCTCCGCAATGCGTCCTTTGGCATATTTTTCAAGATCTTTAAATACGTTGAAAACCTTTGCTAACTTAAAACAAGAGAACAGTAAACAGTTAGTGTGCTAAATTGTAGGTTGTAGCAATATACATTTGACAAAGTATCGAATCTTGTGGCATGTTTCCATTGTGTATAGCCATAAATAAACTCCCTAAAATAACTACCATTTGAGCTAGACTAACATGGAATAATTAAAATGGTGGAGTCTATGTTATAAAGTCCAGTGTGCGGTACCTAAATGTGTTCGGCTTTCAGATATAAAGAACGATCAGCAAATCAATGAACGTGGTCAGTAAATTGCAGTGGGTTGTTATATGGTCAACAATGCGCAGTGAATAGTACTGTGATACTTTCATTCTTTTATAATGTGACACCTTCTTGCGAGGATACTGTGAAAGTGTGCGTCTATACATGTTAGTATAGTAAAACATAGTTCAATTCAATTGAAATAATTGTGTGTCCATGGAAACCATGTTATAGTGGTTTTTGGAAATGTATCAAGCAATCGTTACCTTTGAGCCGGGTAGAAATCGCAAGAATGGAAAGAAATTCTCAGGTAAAAATACTGAAAGATCTCGAAAAATCGTGTCAATGTCCTTAACCAGGCGACGAAAATCTGGATCGTCATATTCGAACCTGTGCGATAAAAATATAAATGATAATAGGTATAATACTATTGAGCGTAATGCTTATTTCACCGAATAAGAATTCTTCAACGAATAAGATTTTTTTAAGTTGCGTTTAGTTATATGGAAGCAGGTTTAAGTCAAAAGATATAGAGAATATTATGTCAGTGCCCTTTACTATCAAGTTTATTAGGCGAGGCTTAGAAAACGAAGAATGACGAGCCATTCTTAGTTTTTGTGCCGAGCTTAATAAACTTGATAGCAAAAGGCACTGACATAATATTCTATTTATCATGTAGATTATACACATTTTCTGTATGAATTACTATTACTATATATTTAGCAGAATGTTACACTTATCGAGGACGCCGCCATGCTGTTGTTTTTTGTTTGTTTTATGACGTCAGATAGCCAATCGTGAACGCTCGGCCAATCCCGTCATTCCTCGGGATCATGCTGCGAAGCAGTGTACGAGATGTTGCGAATGGTCAGATAGCGTTACGTACATGACGTCAGATAACGTTACGTACAATAAACGCCGAGGGATTCCGTATTGATTTGCTTTATTGGTCAGTGCCTAATAAAGCAAAAAGTATAAGGTCACCCCTTTTATTAGGCAGAAAAGTGCATATCTGTATGATAAACTTATTAAACTGAGATGCTTATTTTAATGCTTGATAAACACTTCGAGATTGTGAATATTTATTAATTTTAATTTTATTAAACAATTGACGAAGGCAATGTAGATAATAACTTGAAAACATAACTTGCATATCCGAATATTTGTTACCGATGTCCCAGATGTTGAGATATTTACTAGGCGAAAACAAAGTGTTTTACTCGGGCTCGGACTCCGGTAATATTTTATTGATTATATCATGCGAAATTTATGAATATAGGCAAAGCATGACTTGTTGGGTAAGGTTCCGATATAAGAAATATAGCAAAAAACAGCCAAAAGTTTTAATTTTATTAAACAATTGACCAAGGCAATGTAGATAATAAAACCTGCATTGTATATCATTGGAGTGTAAAACATACGTCTTTTATATATTTAGGGTCAAAACATAACTTGCGTATCCGAATATGTGTTACCGATGTCCCACACGTTGAGATATTTACTAGGCGAAAACAAAGTGTATTACTCGGGCTCGGACTCAAAATGAATGATCAAACTGAACACCCAAAAAGGGAAACGTTTTATATAATTATCACTACAAATGACAAGGTCAAAGTCCCCAAATGTGGAGGTTTATTGATAACTGATTGGTAATATTTTATTGATGATATCATGCGAAATTTAAGAATATATGCAAAGTATGACTTGTTGGGTAAGGTTGTGATACAACATCAGTTCAACAGCCAAAATTCAAAGTGCCTCGTCAAGTTCCGTAACAGTACTGTTGCTCGTCAAGTTCCATAACAGTACGAATTGCCTCGTCAAATTCCGTAACAGTACTTTGCTCGTCAAGTTCCATAACAGTACGAATTGCCTCGTCAAATTCCGTAACAGTACTTTGCTCGTCAAGTTCCATAACAGTACGAATTGCCTCGTCAAATTCCGTAACAGTACTGTTGCTCGTCAAGTTCCATAAAAGTACGAATTGCCTCGTCAAGTTCCGTAACAGTACTGTGGCTCGTCAAGTTCCGTAACAGTACTGTGACTCGACAAGTTTCATTACAGTACGAACTGCCTCGTCAAGTTCCGTAACAGTACTGTGGCTCGTCAAGTTCCGTAACAGTACTGTGACTCGTCAAGTTCCGTAACAGTACTGTGGCTCGTCAAGTTCCGTAACAGTACTGTGGCTCGTCAAGTTCCGTAACAGTACTGTGGCTCGTCAAGTTCCGTAACAGTACTGTGGCTCGTCAAGTTCCGTAACAGTACTGTGACTCGTCAAGTTTCATAACAGTACGAATTGCCTCGTCAAGTTCCGTAACAGTACTGTGGCTCGTCAAGTTCCATAACAGTACGAATTGCCTCGTCAAGTTACGTAACAGTACTGTGACTCGTCAAGTTTCATTACAGTACGAATTGCCTCGTCAAGTTCTGTAACGGTACGAATTGCATCGTCAAGATCCGTAACAGTACGAACTGCCTCGACAAGCTCCATAACAGGACATTCACTTGTTAAGGGATTCGATCACTCACTTCCAAAATTACTCTGACAATGTCATCGGATCAATTATGTATTATTATATATATTGCACATCAACTTGTGGAGTTGTGCCATTTATAATGTCATGTACTTATATTTATTTTGAATTGCTATATGGTTTGGAAATGGATGGGGCCACAAGTGCTATCAACTACTATTACGACCCAAATAATTACAGACATTTGCATCTCAGATAGTTACATAATATAATAATATAACAGTATACAAAGCAAAGTTAATAATGATTAAGCTACCTTCCTTTGTTTGATGTGCTTACCTGTTTCCATAAACAATACTAGCAATGACATTAGACACCACCATTTTACAATTGTTCAAATAATTAAACGGTTGGCCATTCTTTTTCTCAATCAGCTCAACAAACCTATGGAAGATGAAATGCGAGAATTCAAAGCATTATGTGAAGAAATAATACCATATGCAATTTCCATAGCAATTAATTTGAAATTTCTTATCTAAGAAAATGAGTGGTAGTTTATTGAAATCGGTAAATTACTTTTGAAGTTATGATGAGTTAAAAATAGCAATTTCACCATACAAAGCCGATGACGTCACCGATACAGTACGCACACCAATGCGCACCAAAGCTATCACCCTGTACTATCACAGATAGTAAGAAAGTACACATTGTTTTCTATGGGGATTTGGCATGGACGTTTTAAGTGAGTTTTAAGTGAGGTATAATCAAAGGGAAACACAATACGTTGACATAGTGTGTCAAACTACGTTGATATATTAGGTGAGATACAACGCGATGGCAAATAAGGTGACACAATGCATTGACCTATAACTTGGCGCAATACAATGATATATAAGTTGTCATAATAGGTTGACCCATATTAAAGGTGACAAGTTAAGTTGATCTATAATATGACACCATGTGATGAACCATAAGGTAACACAATGTGATTACCTACAAAGGGTTTGACTATAAAGTGACACGATCAACCCCCGATAATGATTTGTTTTAAGATAATATTCACAATATGTTTTATTGAAGTTGTATGTATATTTACGTTTTGTTGTTTTAAACAAAACTAGTTTTGAAATGTACTTCAACGTTATTGCCAAAACAACAATGGATAATGGCAGGGCAACTACAAGGCACACGAGTGTGCGGTAGAAATAACTCGAAAAGAAAGTATACGTTCAAGAACCATAGGAATCTATTCGATCACGTCCCACCGGATCTATCCCCCATCTCTCTGTGTGAAGGCTCGATATAACCTACGATACAGTGTTGACTTGCCATTAAAAGATAAAAGTTTGATACTATGTGCAGTTAGGCAAAGACTGTGAACGCTGTGGCTAAGTCAAGCGTAAACATTCCGTCCGTAGCAGGATGCCAGTGTCATTGGTACCAGTATACCATTATACTTTACTGTATTATATCTGCCTGTTAGGCTTCGGGCCGTGGTGAACAAATGATAACACGTTCGAAGACACTTTTTTCTAGCCTTGTCCGTTGGATGGGGACGTAAACTGGGCTGTCCCGATTATCACGTACGTCGCAGCATGTGATAGCATATTTTCGTAGATAAGAGTAGGGAAGCTTTCCCAGATTCATATATAGCCTTCCCATCTCTCTGGGGCGGCTCAAAATAACCTTAAAAACAATGTGTTGAAGACCTGGTAAACAACAATTCCAATATTCGTTTGATTCTGTCTATACGTTAAACGACCGTAATTAAATACATATTTCGTATGTTGAAATGTCATCTTACATTCTGGCTTCCTCCTGTATACGTTCCTCCAGATTTTGTCTGCCGACGCCAAAATCCCTTAAGGCTCCCAGCGTAAACCTCCGCAGTGCAGAATGCATGTCACCGTTCCCAAGAAACACACCTTAAAATGTAAACATTAAAATGTAAACTGCAACTAGAATGTAACACGTTACAATGTAAATTGCAAATAGAACGTAACACGTTACAATGTAAACTGCAACTAGAATGTAAACATTACAATGTAAACTGCAACTAGAATGTAAACATTAAAATGTCAACTGCAACTAGAATGTAACGCGTTACAATGTAAAATGCAACTAGAATGTAACACGCTACAATGTAAACTGCAACTAGAATGTAACACGTTACAATGTAAACTGCAACAATAATGTAAACATTAAAATGTAAACTGCAACCAGAATGCAACACGTTACAATGTATACTGTAACTAGAATGAAACACGTTACAATGTAAACTGCAACTAGAATGTAACACATTACAATGTTAACTGCAACTAGAATGTAAACATTAAAATGTAAACTGCAACTAGAATGTAACACGTTACAATGTAAACTGCAACTAGAATGTAACAAGTTACAATGTAAACTGCAACTAAAATGTAACACATTACAATGTCAACTGCAACTAGAATGTAACTCGTTACAATGTAAACTGCAACTAGAATGTAACATATTACAATGTAACACATTACAATGGAAACATTACAATGTAAACTGCAACTAGAATGTAACACGTTACAATGTAAACTGCAACTAGAATGTAACACATTAAAATGTAAACTTTAACTAGAATGTAACACATTACAATGGAAACATTACAATGTAAACTGCAACTAGAATGTAACACATTACAATGTAAACTGCAACTAGAATGTGACACATTAGAATGTAAGCTGCAACTAGAATGTAACACATTAAAATGCAAACTGCAGCTAGAATGTGACACATTATAATGTAAACTGCAACTAGAATGTGACACATTAGAATGTAAACTGCAACTAGAATGTAACACGTTGAAATGTAAACTGCAACTAGAATGTATTGTAAACTTGATAGTAAACGGCACTGACATAATATTCTATTGATAATATATCCACATTTTCTGTATGTATTACTATTATTACATATTTGTCAGAATGTTACGTTTAGCACTCCACAGTTTAATGTACATTTATCAATCAGCAAACCCATGACAATCCCTTAGCCTGAATCCTTGAGCAAAAAAAAATCACATCATCATTGTGTCATATATTTCTTAGAAGACAATAACATTACCCATGTTTCCATACCAAATAAAAGTATCAAAAAGCATTTTCTGTACAACTTTAGTCCCATTTCTTTCAGATTACCCCTTAAAACATGCTAAAAAAAGCAATTTTAGCAATATTGCAAATGTCAATAAATAAAAATAAAAAAATCCTACGCATATCAGGGTCATGTCTGCACTCACAATTCGCTTGCATATCAGGAAATGCTAAATTTTACATTCCTACTCCAGCGTTTTAAAAAGGTATTCCATACTGATCACCCCGTGAGTCAAAATCAGCCATTTTACCTACTTTTTTTAAGTTTTTGATAGGTTCACATTGTTCTATTTATAGCCTCCAAAAAAACACAAAGAATGCATATTCCAATACACCAAAATAAACTTAGAAGTACTCAAAACTGAAAAAAACATCAAACATGTGCTTCATAATTATTATAAATACCATCCATGGACCTAAAAGATGCTTAGTTGATTTCTTTCTGATTTACACCATGGACATTCATGCGAAATTGGGGAATGCACCCTTATCGATGACGCCGCCATGTTGTTGTTTTTTTGTTTGTTTTATGACGTTACGTGCATGACGTCAGATAAAGTTACGTACAATGAACGCCAAGGAATTCCGTATTGATTTGCTTTATTGGTCAGTCCCTAATAAAGCAAATTTTATTATGTCACACCTTTATTAGGCAGAAAAGTGCATATCTGCATGATAAACGGCTTTAACCAGACAGTACAAAGCGTCGAATTAAGATTCATTTTACGCATATTCAATCACTGATATTTTAAGAACCCGTTAATAAATCTTTACTTTTAATCGGCACATATACATTAGTATATCTCCTGAACACCTGCATAGAGCTTTGACAAACGGCTTAGTAGTGTAATTTTGCCGTTATTTGGCGGGATAGCTATTTTAATAATATGGAATTGTGTGGAATATGGTTGCTATGTACTTAACAATATAGACCAGTGTGTAATATGGTTGCTTCTCTGGTTGGATATGTACTTAACAATATAGACCAGTGTGTAATATGGTTGCTTCTCTGTTTGGATATGTACTTAACAATAAAGACATGTGTGGAATATGGTTGCTTCTCTGTATGGATATGTACTTAACAATATAGACCAGTGGTGGAATATGGTTGCTTCTCTGGTTGGATATGTACTTAACAATATAGACCAGTGTGTAATATGGTTGCTTCTCTGTTTGGATATGTACTTAACAATATAGACCAGTGGTGGAATATGGTTGCTTCTCTGTTTGGATATGTACTTAACAATATAGACATGTGTGGAATATGGTTGCTTCTCTGTATGGATATGTACTTAACAATATAGACCAGTGGTGGAATATGGTTGCTTCTCTGTTTGGATATGTACTTAACAGTATAGACCAGTGTGTAATATGGTTGCTTCTCTGTTTGGATATGTACTTAACAATATAGACCAGTGGTGGATTATGGTTGCTTCTCTGGTTGGATATGTACTTAACAATATAGACCTGTGTGGAATATGGTTGCTTCTCTGTTTGGGTAAGTAACTTAATAATGCGGAATTGTGTGGAATATGCTTGTTTCTCTGTTTGAATCTGTACTTAATACTATGGACATGTGTGAAATATACTTACCTTTTTGTTTAAACATACATTTGGTAATATGGCATTGTGTGGAATATGCTTACTTCTCTGTAATACTATAGGCCTGTGTGAAATATACTTACCTCTTTGTTTAAACATATACTTAATAATATGGAATTGCGTGGAATATGGTTGCTTCTCTGTTTGCATGTGTACTTAATAATATGGATCTTTCATGGATATGCTTACCTCTCTGTTTGGATGTGTACTTAATAATATGTAACGTTGATGGATATACTTACCTCTCTGTTTGGATGTGTACTTATTAATACGGAACTTTGATGGATATACTGACCTCTCTGTTTGGATGTGTACTTATTAATCTGGAACTTTGATAGATATACTTACCTCTCTGTTTGGATGTGTACTTATTAATACGGAACTTTGATGGATATACTTACCTCTATGTTTGGATGTGTACTTTATAATATGGAACTTTCATAATACTTACCTCTCAGTTTGGATGTGTACTTAATAATATGGAACTTTCATGGATATGCTTACCTCTCTGTTTGGATGTGTACTTAATAATATGGAACTTTCATGGATATGATTACCTTTCTGTTTGAATGTGTACTTAATAATATGTAACGTTGATGGATATACTAACCTCTCTGTTTGGATGTGTACTTATTAATACGGAACTTTGATGGATATACTTACCTCTCTGTTTGGATGTGTACTTATTAATATGGAACTTTGATGGATATACTTACCACTCTGTTTGGATCTGTACTTAATAATACTATGGAACTTTCATAATGCTTACCTCTCAGTTTGGATGTGTACTTATTAATACGGACCTTTGATGGATATACTTACCTCTCTGTTTGGATGTGTACTTAATAATATGTAACGTTGATGGATATACTTACCTCTCTGTTTGGAAGTGTACTTATTAATACGGAACTTTGATGGATATACTAACCTCTCTGTTTGGATGTGTACTTATTAATATGGAACTTTGATGGATATACTTACCTCTCTGTTTGGATCTGTACTTAATAATACTATGGAACTTTCATAATGCTTACCTCTCAGTTTGGATGTGTACTTATTAATACGGAACTTTCATGGATATGCTTACCTCTCTTTTTGGATGTGTACTTATTAATACGGAGCTTTGATGGATATACTTACCTCTCTGTTTGGATGTGTACTTATTAATATGGAACTTTGATGGATATACCTACCTCTCTGTTTGGATGTGTACTTATTAATATGGAACTTTGATGGATATACTTACCTCTCTGTTTGGATGTGTACTTATTAATATGGAACTTTGATGAATATACTTACCTATCTGTTTGGATGTGTACTTAATAATACGGAACTTTGATGGATATGCTTACCTCTCTGTTTGGATCTGTACTTAATAACACTATGGAACTTTCATAATGCTTACCTCTCAGTTTGGATGTGTACTTATTAATACGGAACTTCCGTGGATATGCTTACCTCTCTGTTTGGATGTGTACTTAATAATATGGAACTTTGAAGGATATACTTACCTCTCTGTTTGGATGTGTACTTATTAATACGGAACTTTGATGGATATATTTACCTCTCTGTTTGGATATGTACTTAATAATATGGAACTTTGATGGATATACTTACCTCCCTGTTTGGATGTGTACTTATTAATATGGAACTTTGATGGATATACTTACCTCTCTGTTTGGATCTGTACTTAATAACACTATGGAACTTTCATAATGCTTACCTCTCAGTTTGGATGTGTACTTATTAATACGGAACTTCCATGGATATGCTTACCTCTCTGTTTGGATGTGTACTTATTAATACGGAACTTTGATGGATATACTTACCTCTCTGTTTGGATGTGTACTTATTCATATGGAACTTTGATGGATATACTTACCTCTCTGTTTGGATGTGTACTTAATAATATGGAACTTTGATGGATATACTTACCTCTCTGTTTGGATGTGTACTTAATATTATGGAACTTTGATGGATATACTTACCTCTCTGTTTGGATGTGTACTTAATAATATGGAACTTTGATGGATATACTGACCTCTCTGTTTGGATGTGTACTTAATAATATGGAACTTTGATGGATATACTTACCTCTCTGTTTGGATGTGTACTTATTAATACGGAACTTTGATGGATATACTGACCTCTCTGTTTGGATGTGTATTTAATAATATGGAACTTTGATGGATATACTTACCTCTCTGTTTGGATGTGTACGTAATAATATGTAACGTTGATGGATATATTTACCTCTCTGTTTGGATATGTACTTATTAATACGGAACTTTGATGGATATACTTACCTCTCAGTTAGGATGTGTACTTATTAATATAGAACTTTGATGGATATACTTACCTCTCTGTTTGGATCTGTACTTAATAATACTATGGAACTTTCATAATGCTTACCTCTCAGTTTGGATGTGTACTTATTAATACGGAACTTTCATGGATATGCTTACCTCTCTGTTTGGATGTGTACTTATTAATACGGAACTTTGATGGATATACTTACCTCTCTGTTTGGATGTGTAATTATTAATATGGAACTTTGATGGATATACTTACCTCTCTGTTTGGATGTGTACTTAATAATATGTAACTTTGATGGATATACTTACCTCTCTGTTTGGATGTGTACTTATTAATACGGAACTTTGATGGATATACTTACCTCTCTGTTTGGATGTGTACTTAATAATATGGAACGTTGATGGATATACTTACCTCTCTGTTTGGATGTGTACTTATTAATATGGAACTTTGATGGATATACTTACCTCTCTGTTTGGATCTGTACTTAATAATACTATGCAACTTTCATAATGCTTACCTCTCAGTTTGGATGTGTACTTTTTAATACGGAACTTTCATGGATATGCTTACCTCTCTGTTTGGATGTGTACTTATTAATACGGAACTTTGATGGATATACTTACCTCTCTGTATGGATGTGTACTTATTAATACGGAACTTTGATGGATATACTTACCTCTCTGTTTGGATGTGTACTTATTAATATAGAACTTTGATGGATATACTTACCTCTCTGTTTGGATCTGTACTTAATAATACTATGGAACTTTCATAATGCTTACCTCTCAGTTTGGATGTGTACTTATTAATACGGAACTTTCATGGATATGCTTACCTCTCTGTTTGGATGTGTACTTATTAATACGGAACTTTGATGGATATACTTACCTCTCTGTTTGGAAGTGTAATTATTAATATTGAACTTTGATGGATATACTTACCTCTCTGTTTGGATGTGTACTTAATAATATGGAACTTTGATGGATATACTTACCTCTCTGTTTGGATGTGTACTTAATAGTATGGAACTTTGATGGATATACTTACCTCTCTGTTTGGATGTGTACTTAATAATATGGAACTTTGATGGATATACTTACCTCTCTGTTCAGATGTGTACTTATTAATACGGAACTTTGATGGATATACTTACCTCTCTGTTTGGATGTGTACTTAATAATATGGAACGTTGATGGATATACTTACCTCTCTGTTTGGATGTGTACTTATTAATATGGAACTTTGATGGATATACTTACCTCTCTGTTTGGATCTGTACTTAATAATACTATGCAACTTTCATAATGCTTACCTCTCAGTTTGGATGTGTACTTATTAATACGGAACTTTCATGGATATGCTTACCTCTCTGTTTGGATGTGTACTTAATAATATGGTACTTTCATGGATATACTTACCTCTCTGTTTGGATGTGTACTTATTAATACGGAACTTTGATGGATATACTTTCCTCTCTGTTTGGATGTGTACTTAATAATATGGAACGTTGATGGATATACTTACCTCTCTGTTTGGATGTGTACTTATTATTATGGAACTTTAATGGATATACTTACCTCTCTGTTTGGATGTGTACTTATTAATACGGAACTTTGATGGATATACTTACCTCTCTGTTTGGATGTGTACTTATTAATACGGAACTTTGATGGATATACTTTCCTCTCTGCTTGGAGGTGTACTTAATGATATGGATCTTTCATGGATATACTTACCTCTCTGTTTGGATGTGTACTTAATAATATGGTACTTTCATGGATATACTTACCTCTCTGTTTGGATGTGTACTTATTAATACGGAACTTTGATGGATATACTTTCCTCTCTGTTTGGATGTGTACTTAATAATATGGAACGTTGATGGATATACTTACCTCTCTGTTTGGATGTGTACTTATTATTATGGAACTTTAATGGATATACTTACCTCTCTGTTTGGATGTGTACTTATTAATACGGAACTTTGATGGATATACTTACCTCTCTGTTTGGATGTGTACTTATTAATACGGAACTTTGATGGATATACTTTCCTCTCTGCTTGGAGGTGTACTTAATGATATGGATCTTTCATGGATATACTTACCTCTCTGTTTGGATGTGTACTTATTAATACGGACCTTTGATGGATATACTTACCTCTCTGTTTGGATCTGTACTTAATAATATGGAACTTTGATGGATATACTTACCTCTCTGTTTGGATCTGTACTTAATAATACGGAACTTTGATGGATATACTTACCTCTCTGTTTGGATGTGTACTTATTAATATGGAACTTTGATGGATATACTTACCTCTCTGTTCGGATGTGTACTTATTAATACGGAACTTTGATGGATATACTTACCTCTCTGTTTGGATGTGTACTTAATAATATGGAACGTTGATGGATATACTTACCTCTCTGTTTGGATGTGTACTTATTAATATGGAACTTTGATGGATATACTTACCTCTCTGTTTGGATCTGTACTTAATAATACTATGCAACTTTCATAATGCTTACCTCTCAGTTTGGATGTGTACTTATTCATACGGAACTTTCATGGATATGCTTACCTCTCTGTTTGGATGTGTACTTAATAATATGGTACTTTGATGGATATACTTACCTCTCTGTTTGGATGTGTACTTATTAATACGGAACTTTGATGGATATACTTTCCTCTCTGTTTGGATGTGTACTTAATAATATGGAACGTTGATGGATATACTTACCTCTCTGTTTGGATGTGTACTTATTATTATGGAACTTTAATGGATATACTTACCTCTCTGTTTGGATGTGTACTTATTAATACGGAACTTTGATGGATATACTTACCTCTCTGTTTGGATGTGTACTTATTAATACGGAACTTTGATGGATATACTTTCCTCTCTGCTTGGAGGTGTACTTAATGATATGGATCTTTCATGGATATACTTACCTCTCTGTTTGGATGTGTACTTATTAATACGGAACTTTGATGGATATACTTACCTCTCTGTTTGGATCTGTACTTAATAATATGGAACTTTGATGGATATACTTACCTCTCTGTTAGGATCTGTACTTAATAATACGGAACTTTGATGGATATACTTACCTCTCTGTTTGGATGTGTACTTATTAATATGGAACTTTGATGGATATACTTACCTCTCTGTTTGGATCTGTACTTAATAATACGGAACTTTGATGGATATACTTACCTCTCTGTTTGGATGTGTACTTTTTAATATGGAACTTTGATGGATATACTTACCTCTCTGTTTGGATCTGTACTTAATATACGGAACTTTGATGGATATACTTACCTCTCTGTTTGGATGTGTACTTATTAATACGGAACTTTGATGGATATACTTACCTCTCTGTTTGGATCTGTACTTAATAATACGGAACTTTGATGGATATACTTACCACTCTGTTTGGATCTGTACTTAATAATACGGAACTTTGATGGATATACTTACCTCTCTGTTTGGATCTGTACTTATTAATATGGAACTTTGATGGAAATGCTTACCTCTCTGTTTGAATATATGATTAGTGGTAAAGAACTGAGTGGGTCTGTAATTGAACTTCTCGTTCAATCCCACTTTGTGGATCTTATCTGAACCGAGGATGAAGATGACGTTCGTAGATGGTCCCATCCGCAGTCGGATTATGTCGCCATATTGCTTTCTTAGAAGGAGACTAACTTCATACAAGTCTTTGTTCATACTTCTAACTTGTAGAATGTTTCCTGTTGATTAATAACCGTAATTCAGTAGTATCTTATACAATATGAAGCAATATATCAATAGAGAATTGTCATTGTCACTGTCATACACATATTTTACGAAACGTCTTAAAACTAATACTAAAATTAGTTTTAACTTGAAACAAAAAAGGATTGACACACAATATTCCGGTATACCACAAACGTCAATATAATAAATTACTGAAGCGCTAGTAACCAGTAAATATAGCATATATTCAACCAGAGCACCAACATGAATAATCTGTTAAGACTAATCAATTTGTGTTAATTGTCAATCAATTTGTGTTAATTGTAATCTAGGATAAACATATTGTAACTCTTTAAAAAAAATCTATCAAAATAGGAACTTCCTTAAATACTATCGAAGTAATAGACACATAACAGACTACCCAAATAATAGATACCTGAACTTTATTTGTGTTTTACGGCACACCAACACAACACGGGTGTATAGAGACACAAGCAATTCCAGGACCACTCTCTATTCACATCTTGAACAAAATATGCAGAATGAGCCTAGAACATTCCACCATGAAGGCTGCTCAAGTAAGAGATCTCTAAAATACTACTCAATGTATAGATTCCTAAAAGGCTAACTAATTAAATCACACAAGCAATACATCCCTAAAAAGCTACACAAGTAATATATCCTTATAAGGTTACCCAAGTAATAGATCCCTAAAAAGCTGCCAAAGTTATAGATACCTAAAAAAAGCCTAGCCAAATAATAGATCCCTTAAAGTATCCCTTATGAAATATATTCCTAAAAGTAAAAGGCAACTCAAGTAGTATATCCGTAAAAGGCTCCCCAAGTTAACGATCCCTTACAGAAAGCTCAAGTAATATATGCCTAATATACTGCCAAGTATATAGATCCCTTGAAATACCCAAGTTATAGATCACTAAAAGGCTACCCAATTTATATATCCCTAAACGGCTCTCCAAGAAATAGATCCCTAGACGGTTGTCCAAGTATAGATCGGGCGTATGTTACCCAAGTAATAGATTCTTTAAGGGTTACCCAAATAATAAATACAATTAGTTCAACTTAACAGAGTACCTAAATATCACTAAAATGCTGCCAAAGTAATAGATCCCTAAAGGGCTTCCCGAATAAAAGACTCTTAAAAGGCTATCCAAGTAATATATCCCGAACTTATTGTCCAAGATATAGCTCCCTTAATGGTGACCCAAGTAAAAGGTCGCACAAAGACCCAACTAACAGATGGTCGGAATAGTGTGATTATAATAACACCTAAATTTAAAACGGATAGCTAGAAGTAGTATCCACTGTTTCAACTTGAGGGGCGTCCGTGGCCGGGTGGTTAGTGTCTCTGACTTCAAATCAATTGTCACCGCTGTGTGTTAGATACCTCATAGGTCTAGGAATCTTTAAGTGAGGAAGCTATCCAGCTGACGTGCGGAATGCAGGTGGTTCTACCGAAATGCCCCCGCCCCCCTGTGCTCGAGCATTGTCCAGAGGGTCACCTGGGGTCTTCCTCCACTAATTAAAGTAGGAAAAGTTGCCATATGACCTTAGCTGTTGGTTAGATTGTGTAATCTAACAACAAATTCACAATTCAATGTGGTCATGTGATCAGAGAAATTGAAGATGGCGTCGAAGACGATACGGTGTCGGGCCGGTATTTATTTGGGAAAAATAGGGAAAATGCTCATTTTACAAGAGCTATCGACAGATAAAAACCTAATGTGAAGCCAATGATATGCATTTCTGTAAATATACATACCTAGCCTATAATATTATAATGCTAAATATCCAGACTGGGGTCGATAATGTTTTTTTTTTGTTATTCTCTCATATTACCATTTTCATTAAAAAAAATCCTGCTTTTTCATTCCAAAAACAGTGTCATCCTGCCATGAATTGCCTTTGTATGATATGTTCCATTTTGGGAATATTCTTTTAAAGCACTACTTTTGAGGGTTACGACCCTGGACGCAGAAATATTTCAGTCCCACCCAGTACACAGACATTTAGGTATATAAACATTAATTAAAATTAAGTCCCTTGTATAAAACGTAGTTATTTTATTGAAAAATGGCACGTGCGTGTGGGAATTGTGGGAATTGCGCTTGTTGCTTCCAAGGGATCACATTTTCAGCATTTATTCTAAATGAAACTAATGAAAAACAGTCCATTCTACACTTTGCGAACAGTTGCGCGTGAAACGGTCTATTAAAATATGTTTGAAAATGTATGTTAATATCCTGTCTGGTATGGTGATTTTTCAAACTGAGAGCGATATTGACATATGAAAATTATTAACCTACATTATCCATACATTATTTGAGTTGCGGCAAATCGTTCATATTTGGTAGTTTAACATTGTTTTTAATGGATAATAGATAATTAGTGGTATCCTTCCAATAGAAGGGATGTAAATTGGTAAAGAAATTGATATTAAAATAGAAAGAAAACACACTTTATGCCCGCACTTTTCTTCGAGATGAGTTAAAGTTAATGAAGTTGTCATCGAAAGTATCCTGAGATTTGCAGCAATGCATGGCGAAGTTACACAGGATAGGCGATTATTATAACAACTAATTTTACAGCCTAGCAGAGAACATACAACATATATGACGAAAGAAGAACCGCCTTTTGGACGATAAATGGCAGAAGCGTCGTACGCTGGGGGACCGCCCTTCGATGATAAGTGGCAGAGGTGTCCTTGTACAGTTTAGAGAGACACGTAGCATCTTGATATAATACTTAAAATTACATCTCGATAATTAACGCAGTTCGGACTTTTAACCTGCTTACACATGCACAAAAAAATGGGAATGAATTTAACTGAATGCTAATTGCTTAGGTTTTCATAATCTAGGTCATTATGACCTAGTTTATGACAAAGCGATACCTAAATATGAAACTTAAATACACATAGACCTAGAAAATAATACGAGTTAAACACACATAAGCCATTATTCGTTAGTGTAAGAGATTTAAAATCTAAATTTGAACATTGTTAGTGGAACTAATAAAGTTTTACGAAGAATGACACTTACAAACACTTTAAAATGAAGACGTATTTGCGTCTTAAAAACGTAAATGTTTTTATTGTAAATCTAGTGGATAAAAAAACTCCTAAAGGAACCAATGACAATCTTGTGATATGTTATACCTCTCGGAATACCGTTATGTTTCTTGCGAATCAGTATTAATATAAGAGGTCACTTACCAACTATGGGCCATGGTCGCGGTCCAGGAGGGTATCTCGCAGACTTGTTATCTCCAAATATGTACCATGACGCAAATATAAATATGATCACCACCAGTAGGGACGTAGGGTCGCAGATATTCTGTAAGATAGCAGACACGTCCATGTTGTCGATGTCCTATACAGACTGATCCCGCAAAAAATCTATAAATGGAAGAACACAGAATCTTCTTTCAACGTCAATCAGTTTGAACAATATTATGATACACGTATGACAACATGTCACAGGCTATAACACATACATATATAACATCGTATTCACCTTCATTAGAGCTTCCCGCAAATAATGCAATGGTTAACTCAAAGAGAACGATGATCTTGAATCTTAGTTAGAGGATATGTTTTCATTTCACAGTTCACAGTTATTCAACATTGTATTTAAACAGTATATGTTTCGTGTTCTGTTTTCCTTAAAAAAATCATACCGCATTATTGTTTTCTCTTAATAATGAATAGAATAGAATAGTTTATTTCATTCAAAAGACCATAGGCCCATGAGTACACAAATGCTTATTTAACAATATACAAAATATCAATATGTGGTGATACAGTAAACATAGTACCTATTATCAAGTGATTAAGCATGGTTCAACTGAAATATACTTGTTATAGCAATGAAGTAGTCATATACTCCTATCAAATGTAGGTATATACATAGAAATATGAACTCAATATGATTTTAGAATTTGTAAAATGTATTCACTTTCCTTGATAATTGATCGGTACTTAACGTGTTCTGTGATTGGTACTTAACGTGTTCTGTGATTGGTACTTAACGTGTTCTGTGATCGGTACTTAACGTGTTCTGTGATCGGTACTTAACGTGTTCTGTGATTGGTACTTAACGTGTTCTGTGATCGGTACTTAACGTGTTCTGTGATCGGTACTTAACGTGTTCTGTGATTGGTACTTAACGTGTTCTGTGATCGGTACTTAACGTGTTCTGTGAATGCTAAATTTCCTGTTCGACAGTTATACCTATTTTTGGAATACAATACAATGAATAAAATATATTTGATGTCATTATACTATACACTCAAACTAATTGTATATACGAGTAAATTACACAAAGTCCAGTTCTATATAAATCCGGGTACAAGTCATATCATTCCATTATTAACTTAACATCAATTTAAATGAAAATCCCAGAGGCAGAGTTATTTAAAACCAAACAGCTATGTAATCCTACAAAGTTCCAGGATATTATAAAAAAGAGTCTAGTAATGAATATGTATGGGAATACATAAAAGGAAATATATGAAATGAAACAATAAGGTAGGATACGGCAATAAAAAAAGAGACAACAACAGATACAAATAAAAGTACTGAAGTATATCAAAACTAAAATACCATTATAATTTCTACACCAATCGATGACATCCATGTAATAACAAGAAAAAAAGAATCCAAAAAATACACCTACTTAATGACATTATCGACAACAGAATGCTAAAAGCTTTAATAGTTGAAAACAACGAAAGAAACAGAAAAATACTCTAAAAATATCAGAGGAAAACACTTTTTTTAAAAATTAATAACTAATGACTCTTCCTGCACTCTTTGAGATTACCCCCCAATCTAACTTTCCAAACTGACATAAACGACCAGGTCGTGTCAAATTTAGAAAGTTTGATTGGGGTTATTTTAGAAAGGGCAGGGATAATCACTTTGTCATCAGCGGCGTAGCAAAGGGTTTGCTTAATAATATAATTCACGGGGAAATGATAAAAAATATCTGAATCAAGGCTTTCTGTTTGCCTTTTTTTTTGCCGTATACTCGATCGAAACGTCACGTTGTATAGCCAGTCTGTTATTATCCGGGAAGCAGACGCTCATTTATTATTGATATCACAAAACACTGAATAAATAGTAAAATGGCGACCAACTTTAATCTTCTTCTGCATTGTAAACAATGGACTGTCTATGGACATGACTATCTATGGATATGACCTATGGACATGACTATCTGTGGACATGACTATCTATGGATATGACTATCTAAGCACATGACTATCTATGGATATAACATATGGACATGATTGTCTTTGGACATGACTATCTATGGATATGACTATCTATGGATATGACTATCTACGGACATGACTATCTATGGACATGACTATATGTGGACATGACTATCTATGGACATGACTATCTATGGATATGACCTATGGACATGACTATCTGTGGACATGACTATCTATGGATATGACTATCTATGGACATGACTATGTACGGACATGACTATCTATGGATAATACTATCTATGGATATGACTATGATATCTTCAACTGACCAACAACTCTAGCCATCTTGTGACGTGAATTTCGCCTTCACTTGGACTCATCAAATTTAGTCTTCGACTAAAATGCTTGACCATACTACGAGGGTAAATAAATTGTATTTACTTACTATACAGATGGCAATGGCGTATTATGTTATCGCATAATATCACAGCTATATTTTAGAGCACAAACATTAGGAATTTACCATCTTGCAAATTTAGCGTTGAAGTTTTCACTACAATATGTGTTTACTTGATCCAGTCTTAACTATATACGGCATGGAAGATAAAAACAAGAGGCCCAAGAGAGTCTGTGGACGCTCTATTTGCTAACATGGCTCTTATAACATCAATGAAGCAAGTGACTGCCATTTACATTTTTTTGAAAGTTTCGGGCAAAAACCAGCTTTTTTACTAAATCAAGGGCCATAACTAAAGAATCTGGTAAAGTTTGGTAAAGATCAGATGAAAAAATGAAGGCCCTACCGTATTAACGAGCAAAATTTAATTATTTTTAGCTAAATCAAGAGCCATAACTCCTCTGTTACTGGTCCGATTGGTCCAAAACAGAGCTAAAAAAAATTAATACTAAACAAATGAAAAAAAAAATGAAATGAAAAAAAAAAAAAAAAAAAAAAAAAGAAATAAAAAAATAAAAATTCAAAAGAAAAAAATTCAAAAAAACACATTTAAAACAAAAAAAAAAAAAAACTAAATCAACACAAAAACATTCAAAAAAAAAAATCAAGAAAAAAATCAAATAAAAAAAGAGAGTTATACAATCTGGTAAAGTTTGGTAAAGATCAGATGCAAAATGAAGGGTCTATCGTATGACGAGGCAAAATATAGCAATTTTAACTAAATCAAGGGTCATGACTCTGCTGTTACTAGACCGATATGAATGGTTTTAAAACTTGTCTGAGCTTTCATTGATATTAACAATGTTGTAAAGTTTGGTAAAGACCGGATGAAAGTGAAGGCCCTATCGTCTTAACGAGGCAAAATATAGCATTTTCAACTAAATCAAGGGCCATAACTCCGCTGTTACTGGTCCGATATAAATGGTTTACGAAATTGTCCGAGCTTTCATTGATATTAACAATCTGATAAAGTTTGGTAAAGATCAGATGAACAACGAAGACCCTATCGTCTTAACGAGGCAAAATATAGCATTTTTAACTAAATCAAGGGTTATAACTCTTCTGTTACTGGTCCGATATGGCTGGTTTTCGAACTTGTTCGAGCTTTCAACAACATTAGCAATCTGATAATGTTTGGTAAATATCAGATGAACAATGAAGCCCCTATCGTCTTAACGAGGCAAAATATAGCATTTTGAACTAAATCAAGGGCCATAACTCCGCTGTTACAGGTCCGATATAAATGGTTTTCGAAACTGTCTGAGCTTTCATTGATATTAACAATCTGATCAAGTTTGGTAAAGATCAGATGAACAATGAAGCCCCTATCGTCTTAACGACGCAAAATATAGCATTTTTAACTAAATCAAGGACCATAACTCCGCTGTTACTGGTCCGATATGGGTGGTTTTCGAACCTATTCGAGCTTTCAACGACATTAGCAATCTTATAAAGTGTGGTAAAGATCGGATGAACATCGCAGCTCCTATCGTCTTAACGAGGCAAAATATAGCATTTTTAACAAAATCAAGGGCCATAACTCCGCTGTTACTAGTCCGATATGGCTGGTTTTTGAACTTGTCCGAGCTTTCATTGATATTAACAATGTCTTAAAGTTTGGTCAAGATAGGATGAAACATGAAGGCAAAATATAGCATTTTTAACTAAATCAAGGGCCATAATTTCGCTGTTACTGGACTGATCTGGCTGGTTTTCGAACTTGTCCGAGCTTTCATTGATATTAACAACCTCTTAAAGTTTGGTAAAGATCGGATGAAAAACGAAGGCCCTATCGTCTTAACGAGGTAAAAGTTAACTGACGACGGACAGACGACGGACAGACAGACGACGGACGACGGACACCACACCATCCCATAAGCTCTGCTGGTCCTTGGCCAGTAGAGCTAAAAATACTGTACTCGCGACATACATTTTACAATCAATGAGACATTAAAGTAAATACATAGTTATTTATCTGGCTATACAAATATGTAGGAGAGTGCGGGTCAAGGGGTATAAGTGCAGAGTATTTACCCACAATATCGCCAAATATCACGTTCACATAATAGATATCGGAAATATACAGAGGACTCGTTTATCTTGGCGTTCGTGAGTTTAGGGATATATAGGCCCGTGGCACCACTTTCAAGTCAGGGTTAGACAATTAATACTAATCTTTCAACGTTGCTATTAAGCCCGAGTTATTTCTAATTCTAATTACCACTACACAAATCTCCAAACGTTTAATTATTTATAGTGCAACACTTTGCTTAAGCTCTAGACAAGATTGAGATTTTTTGTTGTTTTTGTTTTTTTGGAGAAAAAAAGGTGGGAGTGGGAGGCGCAATTGCAAATTCAGGAGTCGTTCTTGATAAAACTTGCAATAAGCGTCTAGTTTCATCGACGTATTTATGACTTTTCCACATTATAGACAAACGGTCGTTCCAAGGCGGTATCCCTATTGTCAACACTTTTGTGTTTGTGATGTCGCTTGCATTTATTATTACTTTTGCCTTCTTGTTTGTCTGTTTGCGTGTTTGTTTCTGTGTTTTGTGGTTGACTGTCCTCCTTGAATGCTACTTTCCCTGTCCGATCTTTTTATATTTCTTTTACCACACTTGTCCATACTTTATACAAAATTATCACGCTTGTCCATACTATATACAAACTTACCACACTTTCCATACTTTATACAAACTTACCACACTTGTCCATACTTTATACAAACTTACCACACTTGTCCATACTTTATACAAACTTACCACACTTGTCCATACTTTATACAAACTTACCACGCTTGTCCATACTTTATACAAACTTACCACACTTGTCCATACTTTATACAAACTTACCACACTTGTCCATACTTTATACAAACTTACCACGCTTGTCCATACTTTATACAAACTTACCACACTTGTCCATACTTTATACAAACTTACCACACTTGTCCATACTTTATACAAACTTACCACACTTGTCCATACTTTATACAAACTTACCACACTTGTCCATACTTTATACAAACTTATCACACAACCTTAGCAAAGACAAGCTTATTTCTCCTTTTCAAAAGAAACTTCACTAGAGAAAAATCTACTTTTTTGGTAAGTTAAAATATTTAAGCGTATTTTACTTACGGCAATGTGGACAATTGCACTATGTGAACTTGCCAGGAAGTTTGTGAAGCACTTATTTCTCCATTAGATAATACTTGCGTCAGGTTTGGTACTGCATAAATTGTTGGTATTCCTATGGGCACGAACTGAGCACCTGTTGTCGAAGATTTGTTTTTGTTTTGCAACATATATGAACGAGATTTTATGTTCAGTCTTTCACAAGATACTCAGGCAGATGTTATTGAACACTTAAAAACACATTTTGGAATTTTGATGACATATTAAACATTGACAACCCTTTATTTTGTTATGGTTAATATTATTTGTCTTAAATTCAACTCAACAAAGCTAACATTTCTGATACTATCATTTCTTTTCTTGAGTTACATCGCTTTATTGAAATTAAGAAACAACATGCAAATCTATTACAAGAGAGAGGTTTTAAATTTTGACATTTTTCATTATTCCCAATTAAACGGGAATGTTCCTCCATCAACTTCCTATGGGTTTATGTTTCTCAAATTATTCGTCATTCTAGAGCTTATAGTCGAGTTGAGGATTTTAAAATTCGTAACCTTTGAATAACTAAAATGCTGTCCATCATGGCATGGCTACCGTTACCATTAACTTCGAAACACATTTGCAAAATGTTATTATCGTAACCCCTATATGACTGTTAAAATATAAATAAAACATAAGACATGTTATAAGTCAAGGACCATTACATCCTGATTCTATGGGAACGTTTTTTACACAGCTCCTTGGTCATGATCATATTCATACAGTCTTTAATCAACTTGCTAGAAAACTATTCAAAACAGACATTGACACTATCATTTTGCAACTCAATGCATTTTAGTGGTTGACTAATTTACATTTCGCAACTATACTTTCTTCTTTGTGCCATGCCCGGACATTTTGTGGAACCTATGTGGAACCTATGATGACGTCTACTTAAATCCTGAAAAGACGGTAAGGTTTGATGATTGTATTCAAACGTATACCTACGTTTATAGTAACGTTGTAAAGTGGTGTGCGCCTCCAATTAGTGTGACCCGAGTTCGATTGATTTAATTGGATTTTTTAGTCGCACCAACAGCTAAAATCATATGGTTTCCAGCTTCCATTGGTGGAGGAAGACCCCAGTTGCCTCTCCGGGCATTTTTTCGTGCACGGGCGGGGGGCATATGGGTACCACCGACGTACCGCATGCCAATAGGAAAGCTTCCTCATATAAAGATTCCTGATCCTATTTGGGCTCGAACACACAGCGGTGAAGGGCAAGTGATTTCATGTCAGAGACTTTTACCATTTGGCCTCGGACGCCCCGACCCGAGTTCGAAGTCCCGCTAAAGATACTGATTTTTCTATGTCTGGTTAAACAAAGCAGTTGACCACTCCCCATCTAATACACTACAAATAAAAAAATACCTTTTACAAAAACACATGTTTCTAAATTACATCCACCATTAACGTATAAAACTAAACAATAATCCCTGTTAGGAGAAACTGGATTTATTTGAAATGATGGCCTTAGCCAACACACACTAGCTCAGTATAATGTTTTTAGTTACCTTTAGACAAGGTCATGCAGCTAAATACATGCTCCTTAACTGAGTGTCCTATCGAGAAATGAATACGTTCTTTCCTAATCGCGGTACACCCATCCAAATGGGCAACGATGATATTGCCAATAGAAAAGTCCTGCTCTTAACCCTGTATCATGTATTTAGTTACAAAGCTATGTATGGCACTTGAGCAAAAATCCCAGACTGTTCTTAGTGTAAAATTGTCTATTTGGTTTTGAAACAATGCATATTTGGAGTTTCTCTGACTGTATGATCGTAAACAACTTTGACTTGTCATCACACATATATAACCCTGAAGAGTGTATGACAATCCTGGTTCTAAAGGGTTACTGACCTGTGACAACTTTGACTTGTCATCACACATATATAACCCTGAAGAGTGTACGCCATGACTGGTACTAAAGGGTTACTGACCTGTGATAACTTTGACTTGTCATCACACATATATAACCCTGAATAGTGTATGTCAGTCCTGGTACTAAAGGGTTACTGAACTGTGACAACTTTGTCTTGTCATCACACATATATAATCCTGAAGAGTGTATGTCAGTCCTGGTACTAAAGGGTTACTGACCTGTGACAACTTTGACTTGTCATCACACATATATAACCCTGAAGAGTGTATGTCAGTCCTGGTACTAAAGGGTTAATGACCTGTGACAACTTTGACTTGTCATCACACATATATAACCCTGAAGAGTGTATGTCAGTCCTGGTACTAAAGGATTACTGACCTGTGACAACTTTGACTTGTCATCACACATATATAACCCTGAAGAATGTATGTCAGTCCTGGTACTAAAGGGTTACTGACCTGTGACAACTTTGACTTGTCATCACACATATATAACCTGAAAAGTGTACGTCAGTCCTGGTACTAAAGGGTTACGGACCTGTGACAACTTTGACTTGTCATCACACATATATACTGAAAGGAAAAAGAAACGCAGGGTGCGTATTTCCGCTATATATTGCATATACTGCACACTTAATTCCATATATATTCCAAGGAAATCCCAAGATGTTTTGTAAAAAAAAAAGTGCAGTTAGTTAGAGAAAGGACTCAACTGTGATGTTGTAGACGTTTTAATCACAGTACACGTTGTAACAAGAAATTCATAAATGCTGAAGTTCCTCTTTGAACAATTGAGCCAGTTCAGTACTGTATTTAATGTTAAGTGATTGCAACATTTAAAGCCTAAGTTTGCTCACCTGCTTGAGCCAAATGCGCATTCTGACGATAATGAAACTTTAAAGGAGTAACCATTGGTGTGTTCAGTGCTGTTTAAACCTTCTTTCTAAAAGGACAGGCCTAATGTCGCCCTGTACCATACGATTAGCAGTAGCATATTAAACATACAATATATAGCGGAAATACGAACCCTGCGTTTCTTTTTCCTTTCAGTATATAACCCTGAAGAGTGTATGTCAGTCCTGGTACTAAAGGATTACTGACCTGTGACAATTTTGAAGCACTTTCAAGTTGAAAAAGTACTTCAGTGTATAGCCTTGAACCATAACATACTATTGATAAACTTGTAACTGGATTAGGATTTGTTTATATAGTATACTGAACAAAAAAGTTTTAGCACGACCTTTCAGACATAGATAAAATATATGAAGTTTGAAGATATTAGAAATACTAGATACGGATGTGATTTTCAAAACATTGTGCTATTTTATTATTTTCTAAGCGAAGTATCAGAATGACCTCCCATATATTAAAAACAACTTATTGTTTTACACAAACGTATCGCTTGAACAAATTTAATCTCTGGCATTGACAAGGATTGACCATTCTGTCATTGTTTAAAAACCGATGAAACGTGTTGTTTCACACAACGATTGTTTCTTTGTAACTTTTTTTTCTATTCCTAACAATGTTATTGTTGAGTTCTACATATATACATGCATCTAGTAAATATATTATCGTGTTATTATTACAGTTACAACTAATGATTGGATTTGTAACGTAACAGTCCTTTATCTCTTAACATGTCATTGTTTAGCTGTTTCTGTCTAATAGCTATTATAATATTTAATGTGAGATTTAAAAGCACTACTGACTCTTACTTGGTCGACAAGATCTGTCATCAGATTTTTGTATGTTCAGTATTTTATACGGGGCTTTTGTTTCAATTCCAATCATCTATAAGTAGTTGATCAATTACAACAATATGTTATATAGATTTATTTAATGAGAACTCATTTAAAACTAGTCAATTATCCATGTTAAACGTATTCCATGAGTAATATCAAATGTCCTTCTCTATCACACATCAATGTTACATGTAGTTCACTTATATAAGAATCAGAAAGTATATTTCCATAGTCATGTCTAGCAAGGGAGATAAAGCGAGATATTATATTGCCCTGTATACAGGGGAGATAACATGAATAGCATAGCATAACGATTGTTTGTCTCAAACAAAAACATTCAAAAAATTCGTAAATTTAAAATTACCTCCCTTCCTTTCATTGAAATTAGAATGATTTTCGATAACATGTAACAGTATTTCCCCATCATATTTGTTTTGTTTTTATCACCGACCTTGTAGCTTTGTTTTTGTGCCATACCTCTGTCACTTTGTCATTGACCCCGAACATACACGGCTTTGCATCTCGTCTATGGAAATGACATGCATTTATGTGCTAAATTTATTTGCTCAGTATATATTGTTGATGTGACCTTAACTGTATCGACACTTTTGGCAACTGTATAACGTCGTATATATATAATATGTTTACTGACCTAGTCTTTATCACGATTGATTAATATTTCAAATAGGACCAGACAACCTCGGAGATATCATATCACTATGGAGAAGACAACCTCATTTAAATGATAACAATTTTTAGCAGACGGCCTAATTTAAATAATGACATCTTGGAATAGATCTCATTTAAATAATTTCATCTTGGAGTAGACGACCTCATTTAAATGATGACATCTTGGAGTAGGCGACCTCATTTAAATAATGGGATTTGTTCTATTAAGGAACAAATACTAGTTATTTCAGGGGAGAGAATCCTTCATCTTTGACATTATCATAACGTGTGTTTCTAACGCATAAACCGCCTTTATCCATGACAGCCATTTTTCTACAGATCGGACTGATTTTTGTTCCTAAAAATCACGACTATGCCAAAAAGGGTATCAAAGTCCTTATGCTCGGGGAGAGCGACAAAAGACACGCAAGGCAGACAGAGTGGATCTGACGATAAGGATACTAACGGCACTCCAGCACCGGAAACCCCAGTGGTATCGAAGGAGCTGATCCAGGAGGTGGTTTAGGCAGGTTGTGCCACAGATATTGGCGACTGTCCAGAATCCCAAGTCTGCTGATGTGGTGACTCCTGGAGATGGCGGCGGGATAGAGTTAATGGGTAATACTATAGATATAGATATTCCTGATCAGATAAGGAGTATTGGGGATGGTTTAGGGACTAACATCGGGTCAAGTTTGAATCAAAGAAATTTGAATGGGAAGTTCATTGACTTGGGTTTGCTCCTTGCCAAGCCCATGTCCCTGGGAGACTCGAACGAGCAATGTCTCGGTTGTAGTCGGGCAGCTTGTGTTGCAACCTAGATATGTAGTTCCAAAATTGTCGGACATCAATCAATGGACTGATGCATTTTTGATTTATATTAGTATTTTCACAGCTATCCACCCAGAGGCTACTCCAGGGCTGTTAAAATATTTGAGTATAGTTCGTTTAGGAGCCAGCCGTTTTGGGGGTTTGGGTTGGAAACTATATGATGAACAGTTTAGGCTGAAGAAAGCGCTCGAGTCCTCCACTTCCTGGGCAGTTGTTGACCAGGAACTATGTTTTTTATATATGTACTACACTCCTGCGGAATCATCGCAAGGATTGCTGAAGCCTTCAAAGAAATGTTTCGATTACAATAACATCGGTTGGTGTAGCAAGAGTCCCTGTACTACCTACATGCGTTGCTCCGAGAACCATCCATCAATTATTCAACAAGTGGCCAGTCAAGATATTACAACCCACGGGCGAACACCAATACAAATTAAAGCATTTTGCAAATTATTGGAATCATACCCAGATAAAAAAGTGGCTGGGGAGTTGCGAGATTTTTAAATGGTTTTAGAGTACAGTATTTTGGGCCTAGACAGTTTGCAGACTGTGACAATCTATGCTCAGTTAACAACAATGAAGATAAAGCATTAGAACTGGTTTTCAAAGAAGTATATCTGGGTCGTATGGCAGGCCCGTTTCTTGTCAAACCCTTTCCAAATATTAGAATTTTACCAATCGGTTTAGTGCCTAAAAAAGACGGTAATTTTCGGTTAAGGATGTTGGCTGGGCAAGTTCTGACATCTTCAAGTCTAAACATTTTATTTTTTAAATCATAGTTTTATTTGACAACAGAATTGTTTCATTTTTTCCATTCTAGTAGATATGGATATAATGCAGGATTTAAGACGGTAACATGCCAAATATTAAGCAGTTTTTTTAAAAAAAAAATTCCCGTCATTTGTGATCATTTTTTGTTGTCAACAAAATAGGGTGTATGGGTAGCTCTGAGTAGAATTTATCCTTTTGCTATAGAATAAATCAGATTTTTGTTTTTCAGTAGTGGAATACATATATAAAAGTAGATACTGAGCTAATTTTATTTTCGATCTCCATGTCAATATTGTGTGTACAGTATTTTACATTGAAAATGTCAAAATAACTCTAAAATGGGTGTAATTTAAAGAATTTTTAATAAAAAATCATTAGCAGCCTGGTGACCTATATATTTTTTACTTGTTTTGAAAGAAATGTCATAGGACCTTGACATATACAAGTTTTAAAAAAGTTGATCATTAAACATATTTTTTTTATCTTGAATTAATTTTTCGGTAAAAACAAAAGTGGGTGGGGTACGGTCCATATAAGTTTGCTTTTTAAAGTAAAAAGGCGAACTAGGATTACAATTGCTTTTGTATGATTTGAAATATATGTATATATGCAATCAAAAATTAATTGTTGTTTTTCAATAAAGGTAATGTTATGAAAACAATTGTGAAAATGTTCAATGACAATATTTCCTCTTTTTAGTGAAATTTTGAAGTTAGAAATATGTGCATTCTTCAATGACGTCTAGTGGGAAAAAAAGCGTAGTGGCCTAGCCTTTTTTTGATAATTTTGAATCTAAATTATACCAAAGAAGCTTTAAATATGAATTTAAAAAAAATCTCATCACTACGTCCTTTCCCAGCCAACCTCCTTAATACATCATTTATCGTATCCGAAGGGTTCAAGTGTCAATGACTTTATTGACCCAAATGTATGTATAGTTCAATATACATCCTTCGACCAAGCAATTGAAATGATAAGTAATCTTGGTCCCGTGGCATTAATTGGGAAAATGGACATAAAATCTGCATTTAGATTGTTGCCAATCAGTTCGATAGATTTTGAGTTGCCGGGTTTCAAACTTGGTAGGCAATTTTTTTATGACATGTGTCTTCCAATGGGATGTTCCATTTCTTGCGCCCTGTTTGAAAAAAGTGCAACCTTTTTACAATGGGCAGTCAGACGACGGATGAATAAAGATAGTATTCTCCATTATTTAGATGATTTCTTATTTGGCGGTAAGAAGGAAACACATGTTTGCTCCCGCCTTATGTTAACATTCAGTTAATTATGCACGGAACTTGGGGTTCCCATTGCAAATGATAAAACAATTGGTCCAACTCACACTTTAACTTTTTTAGGACTTGATATTGATTCTGTGGAAATGAAAGTTAGGATCCCGAATGAGAAATTGATTGAAATCTTTGCAATCTCTGACTGGCTCGTTAAATTTTTGTGCTCTTGCAATACCAGCTGCTCGTGCATTCTGTCGACGTTTTTATGATGCAATAATATCTGCTTCCAAACCAAATCATTTTATAAGAGTGTCAAACCCAATGAAGGAAGATATCAGATTATGGTTGATATTTCTTGATTGTTTTAATGATTCCTGCTATTTTCCGGAGTCTGTTTGGACCAACAGTGTTGATATACAGTTCTTAACTGACGCTACAGGCAATGCTGACCTAGGATGCGCTGCATACCTTGCACCACATTGGACATTTTTTCAGTGGCCAAAGGAGTGGTACAACACCGATATTATTAAGGATATTACCTTTCTAGAGTTGGTACCAATCATTCTGGCTTTTCATATTTGGGGTGGTCTATTTCAAGGTTAAAAGATCCTACTACATACAGATAATCTGGATCTGGTATCTATTTTAAATAAAAATACTTCTAAATCACGCAGAGGGATGCACTTGGTCCGCCCACTTGTGTTGCAGACTATACTATTAAACATACAGTGCAGGGCATTACACATTGTAGGAAAGTTTAATTCTATTGCTGATTCCATATCACGTAAACCATGGGTTCGTTTTCAGCAACTGGCACCCAGGGCGGAGCGGCACCCAACACCAGTTCCGGCATCTTTCCTTGCGATGCTATCAAGTCTTGAGCTGACCGGTTGTTAGACGCTTCATTGGCGGTCAATACAAGGGAAGCATATGAACTGGAATTAGAGTTTTTAATGAGATTAGGGTTAATTACAAATTGCAATCAACATGGCCACCAAGTATACAACAATTAATGGATTATAGCTCATCTATCTCTTACAGGTTGTGCACCATCAGCTGTTCGGTCATACCTTTCGGGCATTGGGTTCAAGAGTAAAATGGTGCATGTCTGTGATGCAACACAAAATGTTGTTATAAAGAAAATGCTCAAGGACATGGGGCGACTTGATAAAAGGGTGGATTCTAGACTTCCTATATCCCCCCAGTTGTTGGAAAGAATTTTAAAGATACTACCAATCATTTGTAAATTGACTTACGAAGCCTCTTATGTTCTCCGCTATTTATTCGGTGGCATGTTTTGGTTTTTTTTCGAGTTGGCGAACTACTGGCAGATACCAAACTAAATGCAGTATACGCACTACCTTTAGCTAGCGTTAAATTTACCTCGCAGAACTCTGTACTTGAAATACATCCTCGGCATTCTAAGACAGATCAATTGGGTAGTGGCACAGTCGTCTCCATTCCGGCCATAAATTCTTCATTATGTCCGGTTAGTCGTTTAAAGGCGTATTTAGAAGTTCGACCAAAGTGTCCAGGTCAACTATTTAGTCATTTTGGTGGATGTCCTGTTACCCGTTATCAAGTTTCTTCGCTGCTTAGAAAGGCTTTATTAGGCTTGGGGATTGATGCGGATGAGTACAAATTTCATTCGCTACGCATTGGTATAGCCTCCAGAGCTTCTGCTCTTGGGATGTCGGATACTCGTATTAAGGAGTTGGGGCGTTGGGATTCAAGCGCTTTTAAGTAATATATTCGAGTTCCAACTGACCAGTTAAAATGTTAAATCTGTAACACATTCTGAACCTCAGTTTAAGTTTTACTGATTCAAGCACTCGGGTGTGGATTGTTGGCTCCTCATTAATCAAGTGGGCCTTTACCTTTGCCAGGCAGTCGACAGTGGAAGGGGCCAGCCTAGGTTTAAGTAAATATCGGGCTAGTGTATGGTGGCAGGGTACGGGTGGCCTGCGTTGGCACCAGGTAAAAAGGACTATACAGTTTTTGTTGACAATTGAAGACCCACCTCATATGCTTGTTTTACATTGTGGCGGCAATTATATAGGTCAGATCAAGAGTGCCTGCTTGAGACGGAACATCGTCGAGTATTCATTGTGTGGTCGCAAATCCTTTCTCGCTTGACTTGAGAGAGAAGAGAACTCGCACAAAGCATTAGACCGGGAGAGAGTTCGATTAAATAGCAAAGCTGCTACAGAAGTGCTGCGAATGGGTGGGGTACCCAGAAATACAGGAGGGAAAAACAAATCTGTATTGGGATGACGTAAATTTATCTGACCAAGGCAACGCCCTTTTTGTGAATGGGTTACGACAAGGAATTGAATGTTTTATCAATTCCAGTAGTAGAATTTACCCATTTAACTCTTAAGCTTGCCTAGGGTGTTTCAAACGGTTGAACATGTTTTAGTTACCCAGTTGGATGTGTTAGCTCACTGCGGCGTTTATTTCCTCTTTGGAGTTTTTTTGTGAGCTTTTGTAGCTTTTGTATATTTCTCTTTGGAGGTTTTTTGTTGAGCTTTTGTAGCTTTTGTATATTCCTCTTTGGAGGTTTTTTGTTGTGCTTTTGTAGCTTTTTTATATGACATGACACAATCGCTTCATTGGTTGAAGTACGTCTGTCATACCTCTTTGGAGGTATCTAAGCTGTGTTCCGCTTCCCCATGTGTGGCGGTGCCACGCGGTGTGTGGCATACACACACCGCGTTGCATCTGGCGGTATTTCGCGGTGACAGCATAGTGTAGTTAAAATATTTTAAGAACTTGGTTATTTTCTATGCAAGAAGTTTTTAATTTATGACTTGTCTTTGTGAACATCTGTTCCCAGGGTTTACACTGTACAGTTTTTAATTTAAGATTTGTCTTTGTATACATCTGTTCCCAGGGTTTACACTGAACTTAGTTTGGACTATGAACATTGTATTTATGTGAAATGTTCCAATTTGATTAACTACACATTTCTATTTTACACTATATACTGTTGAAGCCATGGCCAGCTTATTCCAATTTTAAAATATAAACTATTCACATCTTATTTCTTTTGTACTCCATTTTAAATAATGACATCTTGTAATAGACGACCTTATGTAAATGATGACATCTTGGAGTAGGCGACCTCATTTAAATAATGACATCTTGTAACAGACGACCTCATTTAAATGATGACATCTTGGAGTAGACGACCTCATACAAATGATGACAACTTGGAGTAGACGACCTCTTATAAATGATGAAAACTTGGAGTAGACGACCTCATTTAAATGATGACATCTTGGAGTAGACAGCCTCATCTAAATGATGACATCTTGAAGTAGACGACCTCATATAAATGATGACAACTTGGAGTAGACGACCTCTTACAAATGATGACAACTAGGAGTAGACGACCTCATTAAATGATGACATCTTGGAGTAGACGACCTCATATAAATGAGGACACTTGGAGTAGACGACCTCATTTAAATAATGACATCTTGAAGTAGACAACCTCATTTAAATGATAACCTCTTGGAGTAGACGACTTCATATAAATAATGGCATCTTGTAATAGACGACCTCATTTCAATAATGACATCTTGAAATAGACGATCTCATTTAAATGATAACGTCTTGGAGTAGACGACCTCATTTAAATGATAACCTCTTGGAGTGGACGACATCATTTAAATAATAAACTCTTGGAGTAGACGACCTAATTTAAATGATAACCTCTTGGAGTAGACGACCTCATTTAACTGATGACATCATGAAATAGACGACCTCATTTAAATGATGACCTCTTGGCGTAGACGACCTCATTTAAATAATGACATCTTGTAATAGACGACCTCATTTGAATGATGACATCTTGTAATAGACGACCTCATTTACATGATAACCTATTGGAGTAGACGACCTCATTTAATGATAATAATTTAAACGATGACATCTTGACATAGACGACCTCATTTAAATGATAACCTCTTGGAGTAGACGACATCATTTAAATAATAAACTCTTGGAGTAGACGATCTCATTTAAATGATAACCTCTTGGAGTAGACGACCTCATTTAAATAATGAAATCTTGGAGTAGACGACCTCATTTAAATGACGACATCTTGGAGTAGACGACCTCATTTAAATGATGACATCTTGAAATAGACGACCTCATGTAAATAATGACCTCTTGGCGTAGACGACCTCATTCAAATAATGACATCTTGTGATAGACTACCTCATTTAAATGATGACCTCTTGGCGTAGACGACCTCATTTAAATGATGACATCTTGGAGTAGACGACCTCATTTAAATAATGACATCTTGTAATAGACGACCTCATTTAAATGATGACATCTTGAAATAGACGACCTCATTTAAATAATGACAACATGGAGTAGACGACCGCATTTAAAGGATGACATCTTGGAGTAGACGACCTCATTTAATGATAACAGTTTGGAGTTGACGACCTAATAAAAACGAGGACATCTTGAAACAGACGATCTCATTTAAATGATGACATCTTGGAGTAGACGACCTCATCAAAATAAAGACATTTTGGAATAGATGACTCATTTAAATGATGAAATCTTGGACTAGACGACCTCATTTAAATAATGACATCTTGTAATAGACGACCTCATTTAAATGATGACATCTTGAAATAGACGACCTCATGTAAATAATGACCTCTTGGTGTAGACGACCTCATTTAAATAATGACATCTTGTAATAGACGACCTCATTTAAATGATGACCTCTTGGCGTAGACGACCTCATTTAAATGATGACATCTTGGAGTAGACGACCTCATTTAAATAATGACATCTTGTAATAGACGACCTCATTTAAATGATGACATCTTGAAATAGACGACCTCATTTAAATAATGACAACATGGAGTAGACGACCTCATTTAAATGATGACTTCTTGGAGTAGACGACCTCATTTAATGATAACAGTTTGGAGTTGACGACCTTATATAAACGAGGACATCTTGAAATAAACGATCACATTTTAATGATGACATCTTGGAGTAGGCGACCTCATCAAAATAATGACATCTTGGAATAGATGACCTCATTTAAATGATGAAATCTTGGACTAGACGACCTCATTTAAATAATGACATCTTTTAATAGACGACCTCATTGAAATGATGACATCTTTAAATAGACGACCTCATTTACATGATAACCTAATGGAGTAGACAACCTCATTTAATGACAACGATTTTGAGTAGACGACCTAATTTAAACGATGCCATCTTGAAATAGACCGTCTCATTTAAATGATGACCTCTTGGCGTAGACGACCTCATTTAAATGATGGCATCTTGAAGTAGACGACCTCGTTTAATTAATGACGTCTTGTAATAGACGACCTCATTTAAATGATGAGATCTTGAAATAGACGACCTCATTTAAATAATGACATCTTGGAGTAGACGACTTCATTTAAATAATGACAACTTGGAGTTGACGACCTCATTTAAGTGATGACATCTTCGAGTAGATGACCTCATTTAATGATAACAGTTTGAAGTAGAAGACCTAATAAAAACGATGACATCTTGAAATAGACGATCTCATTTAAATAATGACATCTTGGACTAGACGACCTCATTTAAATAATGACTTCTTGCAATAGACGACCTTATTTAAATGATGACATCTTGGAATAGACGACCTCATCTAAATAATGACATCTTGCAATAGATGACCTCTTTTAAATAATGACTTCGTGCAATAGACGACCTTACTTTAATGATGACATCTTGGAGTAGACGACCTCATTTATTGATAACAATTTCGAGTAGACGATCTAATAAAAACGATGACATCTTGAAATAGACAATCTCATTTGAATGATGACATCTTGGAATAGACGACCTCATCTAAATAATGAAATCTTACAATAGATGACCTCATTTAAATGATGAAATCTTGGACTAGAAGACCACATTTAAATAATGACATCTTGTAATAGACGACCTCATTTAAATGATGACATCTTGGAGTAGCCGACTTCATATAAATGATGACAACTTAGAGTAGACGACCTCTTAGAATGATGACAACTTGGAGTAGACGACCTCATTTAAATGATGACATCTAGGAGTAGACGACCTCATACAAATGATGACAACTTGGAGTAGACGACCTCATATAAATGATGACAACTAGGAGTAGACGACCTCATTAAATGATGACATCTTGGAGTAGACGACCTCATATAAATGATGACACTTGGAGAAGACGACCTCATTTAAATATGATATCTTGTAATAAATGACCTCATTTAAATTATGACATCTTGAAGTAGACGACCTCATTTAAATGATAACCTCTTGGAGTAGACGACCTCATATAAATAATGACATCTTGTAATAGACGACCTCATTTAAATAATGACATCTTTAAGTAGACGATCTCATTTAAATGATAACCTCTTGGAGTAGACGACCTCATTTAAATAATAAACTCTTGGAGTAGACGAACTTATTTAAATAATGACATCTTGCAGTAGACGACCTCGTTTAAATGATGACATCTTTGAGTAGACGACCTCATTTAAATAATGACATCTTGTAATAGACGACCTGATTTAAATGATGACATCTTGAAATAGACGACCTCATTTAAATGATGACCTCTTGGCGTAACATTGTCAAATTTATGTTGCTCCAACCTACAATAATGCACACTATTAACACGTTTTTCTCTTATTTTAAGTTAGCAAATATTTTCAACGTATTTAAAGATCTTGAAAAATATGCCAAAGGACGTATTGCCGAGCATAGAAAAACTTTTGATCCAGACAACATCCGGGACTTTGTTGACCTTTACCTGAAACACGAGGGGACAGATAGTAAAGTTCTTACAGGTAAGGTATAATACAAGACAGCTTAATCAAGGTGGCCCCCGTCATTAAAAATGACAAATACAAAGGGCAGTTTTAACACAGACCTAATAACAAACAGATTGGACACTGTGAAATTTCACAAAATGTTGCCCGAACTTTAAACAATTGTATGTTGAAGAGTTTTTATAGAAACATGTTTCATTTATGCCAAAACCCATCACAAATGTAATTCTCCTTCAAGGGATAACATTTTCCTTTGCCATTTTAACAAAAAAAAGGAGTTCAGTGGAAACTTGTACTATGTCAAACCTTGATTTTTAAGAGAAAAGTAAAAAATGATGAGATTTTTTTTATCTTCAAACCGCTTTTTATTCAATTTTCTATGTTGAAAATAAAAGAGAACTGTTATAATCCCATTTTGATATTAATTATGTAACTGTCGAATGAATTTCATCCAAATCAATAAATAATTAATTTCTGGGTGACCTTTCAGGTTTTTGTCATTCGTCGCAGCTCATCATGCAAGATGTAAGCCCTTCATTAAAGTTATCCCCGAATCCGCTTATTCCATTTTATTCTTTAATGTGTATTTCCTTAGGATTGACCTCTTATCAAATTTGATTATATTATTATATTTTAAGACGGCTATCTTTGCAATACGTACTGAAAAAAAACGAATTTGTTTTATATAGTTAGTTAATTCCTATAGTTATTTACAATTTATGTACTGCTGTTAAATGAAATGAATTAAATTGGATTTTATAATCACACAAACAGCTACGGTCATATGGCGACTTTTTCAGCTTACATTGGTGGAGGAAGACCCCAGGTGCCTCGGGCATTTTTCGTGCACAGGCGAGGTACCTGGGTGGAATCACCCACGTTTCGCAAACCAGCTGTTGATAGCTTAAATATTCTTAGACCCACGAGGAACCGAACCCACAGTCGAGAGGGGCAAGTGATTTAAAGTACAGTCGTGAGGGGCAAGTGATTTCAAGTCACATACTCTAACCACTCGGCCACGGACGTCCCTACTGTCAAATGAAAGGCATCATTGCAAATATATACCATCAATATGAACATGTCAAGCAGCTCATCTCTTTATGTATTTACCAATGTAAACCAGCAAGGCGTATTAAGGCCCGATTGGAAGTATTGTTCTCATACGTAGAGGTTATTGCGAGATTAATTATTATCAACCAATATATCTGCCGGAGACCGAACACATGTATAAGCCCAAAAGGACGGTGACGTTTGATGTTTGTCTTGAATATTGTCTTCTCGTGCACTCAATGGTTTATTCTCTTGTTGCTCTGGCTTCTGCACGTGTACCTTCTTTGTGGCTTTCTAGGCTATTGTATTTTGTATTTATATATACACGAGCATCTTTGTGTTTTACTTATATTGCCTTTTAATGCTACCTTGTTGGTTAGAGAATAGTTCATGGCTGGGATTTTTTTTATTTACACTTTCCCGTTTTATTGGGATGACAGTAGGGTAAATGTGAGGATGGGTGCTCCCTAGAATCTGGTTTAAACCCCCAGCGGCCTTTTTTACCACTGCCGTTCCAAGGCGGTAGCTCTATTGTCAACCCTTTTTGTGTCTGTGACGTCATATGCCTTTATTCCTTATTAACATTGCTATTCATGTTTGTCTTTTTGCATATTTTTGAAATTACTGTGAAAGCTGCATTTCCTGTTCGACGTTTACATGGTTTATACTTATTAGCTGATATCTTGGTCGATAACAAACTAACCACTTTATAACTTTATTACTCAGATATTAATTTTACAATGAACAAAATGTATCAGTGTCAAACGTTTTATTCGCGTAAACTACATGTTTAGTTCTCGGCAAGATCTCTTTGCTTATCTCCTTCGGTCATGCATTTGATGAACGTGTTCAAGTCAGTGGACGTTTTTCTTATTGTGTTCACTTTCTTTTTGCTTTTCACGAAAGCAATCTTCTCATCCTCCGAAATTGCAACAAACTGCCGTTTTTTCACGGTGTCACACATATGTCAAACAATTATTGACCCCTTTAAGGTCAGTCACTTCGCTTTACTTTATCTTGTTCGATGAATGGACGACTTCGTGGAACTCCATGATCCATGGAAAAAGAGAGGTAGGTGTATGAACTTTTGTCCCTCACGTTTTTGGTTCTACCCTATATTGGTTGTTTCTTTGGTTGCAACTGCTGTTGTTGTTACTGTCCAATACTGGATACATCCTGGGGTGTTTTAGTTACGCATTTATATATCTGTACAAATACGTTTTAGTGTATCGTTTGCTAATTTCTCAGGATGTTGACTTTATTGTTAGAGATTTCATTTTGATGGGATGTACTTTTATTAACACTGTCTTGTCAATTTGGACGCCGAAGAAAGGATAGTATCAATGAATGTTGCATTAAGTCTTACAATTCACTATGAATGGTGTATTAAGTTATACACTTCACTATGCATGGTGCATTAAGATACACTTCACTATGCATGTCACATTAAGTTATACACGTCAATGTGCATGGCACATTAAGTTATACACGTCACTATGCATGGCACATTAAGTTATACACGTCACTATGCATGGCACATAAAGTTATACACTTCACTCTGCATGTCACATGAAGTTATACACCACTATGCATAACACATAAAGTTATACACTTCACTCTGCATGTCACATGAAGTTATACACCACTATGCATAACACATAAAGTTATACACTTCACTCTGCATGTCACATGAAGTTATACACCACTATGCATAACACATTAAGTTATACACTTCACTATGCATAGCACATTACGTTATATACTTCACACTATGCACGTCACATTAAGCTGTACACGTCACTATATATGGCACATTAATGTATACAATTCACTATGCATGGCACATTAAGTTATACACTTCACTTTACAGGACACATTAAAATATACATTTAACAAAAGTATCATGCCACATTAAGTTATACACTTCACTTTACATGACACATTAAAATATACATTTAACAAAAATATCATGGCATTTTAAATTATACACTTCGCTATGACTTAAACAGGTACACGAAGCTGTCTGGGTAAACATCTGGCACGGATGGAGTTGTTTTTGTTCATAGGAACTTTGATCCAACGGTTCGAGTTTAAGTGTCCTGCAGGAACACCTCCACCATCGGCAGCTAGACATCAGAGTGGAGTCACCAGCTGACCCGCCGACTATGAAGTATGTGCATTTTCATTGAGCAAATAAATGACTGGAATCACCTGCCGGCCCGCCGACTATAAAAGGTGTGCATTTTCACTGAGAAAATAAATGATATCTGACTGGAATCACCAACCGACCCGCCGACTATAAAAGGTGTGCATTTCCACTGAGTAAATAAATGATATCTGAATGGAATCACCAGTCGAGCCGCCGCTTATGGAGTGTGTGTATTGTCATGATAGCTGAATGGAACACCAGACGATCCGCCTACTATAAAGTGTGTGCATTTTTACAGAGCAAATAAAATGTACCTCGATAAATACTTGAGTTAAGAGCACACAACTTATTGAAAATGTAAACAGTATTACATAATAAAGATGTACTAAGTTCGGACGGACACATGATATATATCATAGAGTTTTTTGCAAATAATATATATTGCTTATAATTGTATGCTTTTGTGGTGCCAGATTTGTTATACAAGTTCATAAAATGATAGATATTGTGTATTGGTTAGAACAAATATATAACAAGACGATGCTAGCAAAAAATGCATTTACGTCTAAAGTAAAGCAACTTTCTATATAATGATCGTAGTAGGTTTGTGTTAAAAGTTTGATATACCATTGCTTTGATATGCAATTGCTTTGATATACCATTGCTTTGATATGCCATGAATGTTATGAATGCAAATGTATCATATGTGATACTCAAGAATATGAATACCATTGTATTATCAAAAATAATTTGTATAATGATTTAAAAAAAATATGTATATAAAGAAATACTTCGGAAAATATCAAGCAAATTAAGAATTTAGATCTTTTTTAATTGAAACTTCAAGAATATTTAGAAAGCATAGCCACGGTACTTTTGTTCGTAAATCTTTGTTATTTGTCCAAAGGATATGCACTAAAATGTGTTATTATATTTTCAAGCTCATTTCTATTTGGTAAGTATGTGTTTTACGTAATTTAAATATAACACATTTAAAGGGAAATACTTTCCCATGATTGGTTAACGTCAACGTTGTTATGATGAACGCGTGATAGTGTCCGTTTTTCTATACATCAGCTTCAAAAGGCGAACGACTACAGGCGTGACTATGATATATGAAAATGCGAACATATTTATATAGTGAATACTATTAAAGATATCATCATATTCGTGTTTTATGAATTCAATTTTTTATAATTGTTTTAATATATCAGTAATATGTCTGTTGGTAAATTCTGGTCAATCGCTCAAGTGCAATTATAATAAATTATATATTGCCAAAGAGTTTTTATATTTGTTTGTTTGAGGTATGTTTATAGGGGAAATACGAAATTTATGTTAAAATTGTTATTACTTCCTGTCATTGTATTGGTCGTACATGTTAAAAACAATATATTTCCTTCATCATGAAAACTTAATACAGTAAGGTTTTCATGTTGCTATTTTTTCTTCTTTATTATTATTATAAATGAATATTCAAACTCCGAAAATATATTCAAACAATCTTAAAATAATCTCGTAATTGTTTTGATTAGTCCTATATCAGATAATTATGATACAACTTGCCCATTGTGTTTTATAAACTAAAATTAAGTATTTTCTCATTACGGCCCTATTTCCCAGTATTGGGGTGGGGTGGGGCTGCAGAACATGTGTAAAGGTAGCTGTGTATCCCTGTTATAGCTACACTTGCTTGAGGAAATGGTGTGGCTTTAAAGTAGGTTGCTTCCAAGGGATCACATTTTCAGTATTTATTGATATCCACATTAACGTTGTTTAATTCTGTATATTGCCATATATGTAATACAATGCAGTCGGGTCGGGCCACAACTGCTACCCATATTAGTTACGGCCCTAACATAAGTAGAAGTGGAAGAAACAAAAATGCAACACACGTGACATTGCTCGGATTAAAGTTTAATGGCAAACCTAAGTAAATCGATGACTATATCTATCTCTAATAAAGTTTTGAACATAATTTAAAATCAAACCGTTTTCTTGTGATGTAAGATCTATCCTTCAAAACAATAATGTGTTTGAGCTTAAACGATGAAACGACTGGAATAGTTCGAGCCTTTCAACATTGAATTGCTAATATATTTATCCATTATTTCTGATTCGGTAACATAAATATGGAGCTGGAAATATGGTCTAAACAGTCATCTGTTTATGTAACAAAATTTAGTAAACGTAGATATAAAAGTCGAACAGGAAATGCAGCATTCAAGGACCACAGTCAACCACAAACATGCACAGAATTGCAAAGATGAATAAAAACCAAGATATGACATCAAAACTGCGTTCGTTTCTTCGACTGAGGCAATTGAATGGAAAGGCTCATTTAAACAGTTTGCTTTATCTACATCATTTAAGGAATATATTATTTCGTCGTTTGATAATATAGTTCTTTAGTGGGGGTATAGTTTCTGAATGCTTATTTGACTTCATAAGGTGTTTTAGAATTGCCCAATACTGACGATGATTAGTAGAGCAGGTATCGATTAATGTACATTCTATATCATTGAAAAACGTTCTTAAGCATATTTCTTTTTATTATTAACTTTATTTTTGAGAATTTCGTATGATATCAAATCAGAATTAGAAAGAGGTTTAATTGCGATACGATTTCGTCAGTCACGTTGTCTTGAAGTTCGACGAATCTCAGAATCATACCCAGGTTTATCCATCTGCCTTATAGTTACTGGTTTAGATGGTATGCATATTTGAATTAAAGCCATATTTGAATTTAACATCACCACTAATTACATGTTCTTCTGCATTTATATGCCACACAAGACCATTATGATTTTCAGTAGCAATTATCCGATCAATCTCTCCTAGCCATAGGGCAGCATAACTAGTGTAATATTAGGATGGGTGGATGGAAAGGTGTTGTGAATTGTGACGTTTTAATGGAAGCCTCACACAAGATGATCTATTTAATCTGTTTGTTTTTGACACTGTCATAAAAGACCCATGACAAAAACTGATGTTACTACAACAGCTAAACCTGGACAATTCTCCAATCATAATGTTGGTTTAGGTAATGTGCGATATTCGCTAAGATCTAACTAGGTAATCGTTAGGTAAGCAATAATATGATTTTATCAACAAGGACATCCTGGATTTAATGCAACCTAAGAAAGAAAAACACAACAGCTCTAAATCATAGTTTATTAACACTGGCAGAAGAATCTAAAATTCAAAATGTTTCCATTTCATGATAAAATACCATATCTATCAAAAACATGGTGTTGTCACTGTGTTTTCAGTTCTATAATTTAAAATGCATCTTATAGTTTGAATGGAATCAGGCGGTAAACCTTTCATATAAACCCTGCATACTACTGTTTAAAAAGAATCCTTGTAAATGTCTTTTTTGGCTTATTCATTACGTTTGTGCCCTTAGATATATAAATGATTTTGTTTGATCAAGTTTAAGTCGAAAAACGTGTTTAGAAACTCACATACCAAAAAAAATCATTGTGATTGTACAGGCTTGTATAACATCTAGCGTTTATTCAAACAATGTTTAGGTCTGAAAGTTTGGTAGTTTGGATGTTCTACATGCAAATGTGTCAATGTGTCAACAAAAACATGATACATGGATTAACATTTTAACTGCATTGTTACAGTCACTCCTTTCGTCCTTTAGTGTATTATTATAAATATAATATATGACTCCTTGGACAGCGACAAAGGTTGCCAATCATACCTTTATTTAATGAAATTGTTAAACTATGTGAACTACAATGTTGCCAAAATTTCATGTAAAAGTCACAAGAAAACCATTATAATTTCATGATGCCTCATGCCGAATAGGGTTTAATGGCATATTTATGTGAAATGACGTCATTTCAATAACACAATTTGTTTATTAAGCTAAACGTCTCAAATTCTCTCAAAATCATTAAATCAGTCATAACACTATTTTGCTCGATACGAATCGAATATATGCCTGAAAATATGTTTTGATGTAGAGACTTGTAAATGAGAAAGTGTCGATTGTCGCAAGATGACCCTAGTGGTTGAGACTAACTCAGGAAATAATCAATGTCGTTGACTACATGTAAATAAGTTTAATGCACCTTTTAAAATATGTTAATTACAGGTTAATACATGGAGGAGCATTGCCTTTCAGCGATAATAGCCCCCGGAGAATGACAATGGCCCGAGGGCCATCATCGTACTTCGGGGCTATTATCGCTGAAAGGCACTGCTCAGCCATGGATTTCCCTTTTTATTACATGTCTACCTAAATATAAGCTAAATTCAATGAGGTGTTTGACTGGACTGATCTTACAAAATCTTAAAAGATCTTAAGAATGTTCATATTGGCAGAATCCTCTCGATGAACAATGAAAATAATCAAAAAAGCCTTTTTTTTTTAGAAAATGGTTGTGATAGTTGTACCGTTGGATTGAAAATAACATAAATCAGAAAATGAGTCATAGTTTATCGAAATCGGTCACATGTTTTAAAAGTTATGGACAGTTAAAATTTCTAATTTTACCATGTCGAGTCTATGATGACGTCGGTATTAACGTTGGTGACGACACCGTTTTTCAAACAGCCGGGCCATTATCATTATCGCTTTTTGGGCCTAGGGCCGAAATGTGATAATGAGTCGCGAGACTTCATAATGCAACATTTTTAATAACAAATTTGTTACTATATTTAGGTAGTCATGTAATAAATATATATACAAATATCAAGAAGAACAAGCGAATACACAGACGAATGATGAAGAAGACGTACAAGACGTTCGTAGTATTAACACGAACTCTGAATATGTCGACTGTCTATATATGACACGAAAGTGTTGTTGAAGTTACAACAATGTTGATGATCAGAAACGTTACACAGAATAATGATCTAACGCGATGTATTTGATGCGCTAGAGCTGATGAACATGATGCCCGACTACAATGATTGTTGATTGTCATCGAAAGCCTTCTATCCACCCTAGGACCTGGTTTAAACCCCCTTTTTGCCACTGACCGTTTCAAGTCGGTAGCCATATTGTCAACCCTTTTTTGTTTGTTGTGTCTTATTTGGCCTTTTATTCATCTTTAAAGTTGTTCTTTGTTTCTGTGTGTGTTTGTGGTTGACTGTCGTCCTTAAATGCTACTTTTCCTGTTCGATTTTTATATCTATATTTGATGACGCGATGAACAGCCTTATTGAACATTGACAACAGTTTTTTTCTACTATGATTAATAATATATATCATAAAGAACTTCAACTCAACAAAGCTAATATTTCTGATATTAACGCTTCTTTTCTCGATTTACATCTTTCCGTTGAAAATGGTGAAATAATTAGCAAAATTTATGAAAGAGATGGTTTAATTTTGATATTGTTAATTATCCCTATTTAGATGGGGATGTTCCCCGAGCAACTTCTTATGGGGTCTATGTGTCTCAACTTATTCGTTTTTTGAGTCGCCATGCGTCAGTGGAATCACGTATATGTGTATATATGTGTATAGTGCAATTTGTGAATAGGGAGTCTTTTTAAAACGGATGAAAAGCTTTACCGTTGTAAGCAATGTAGTCCACTTTAACTGCTTCAAATATAACTTAATTTGATAAGGTGACTGACATGAACGTTATGTATACCGAGTAATATAACTACTGATTGTGAAATAATGAAATAATTGTAATTGTATACAGTATAAACATGTCTTTTTTGTCGGTTTACCGAAATATTTTGCGCATTAATATCATATGCCCAAATCGGGCTGGGTGATTTACGCACTTCGAGAATGTAATTCCTTTAACTGCATCAAGCATAACTTACTTTCATAAGGTGACTGACATGAACGTTATATATACCGAATAATATAACTACTGATTGTGAATAATTGTCATTGTATACAGTATATACGTGTCTTTTTTGAAAAACGAACTAAAATACTATGCGCAATAATACACGCAGATGGCGTGACGTCACGCGCACTTCATCCGGGTAATCGCCAGCGGATTTTGTAAACATGGCCGAAAGTAACGCGGAAGTCAATTCAACAATCACTCAATCCAGAGTTTTTGTAGCTTTATAACCAGATCTTGATGAGAGTCTGATTCCTGGGGCATCATTACGAGGGAAACTGCCCGAAACTTTAACCAAGATTGAACTTGTTCGTTGGCTAAAGTGTAGGAAAGGAGCCAGCCTATTGGGCAAGAAAGCCGAACTCGTAAAAAGGTAAACAGTTGACTCCGATTGTTTTAGTCTGTATATTTCACATCGCATAACCCAGTAACTTAAAGCATCTCAGTAAATAGTTGGAAGTCAAATTTCTCATTGACACAATAGCGTTATATTAACACAATGAACCCGGAAAAATAATGTTCGCATATTAAATGATGGGTGGGTGGGGTAATGCAGATAATGAATTATTTTTGAAGTACGTTTGTAAATTGTGTAAATATAACTAAATGTGTTTCTATAAATATGTTTCATTATGGACTCGAATGATGATAGGTGTAAAGATCTCCTCTTTATATTATTCATCTACTAGGGCTGCATATTGCGAGGACCCCGGTCAGACCTGTCAATACACAATATGTAATGTAGTGTGATAATACACCCATTGTGATACATGTTGCAAATATTACTGCTCTGTGCTACCGTAGATCTGTTAATTAATCATCATTGTTTTAAATTCACTTAGCTGATGTTTTTGTATAAAGTAATTATATATTTTTCTTATTTTAAATGTTTCTATTTGATTATAATGTGCAACAGCATGTTCCATCAACTTGAAGTTTATCAAGTATGTAATTGACGGTGTCATGGTGTTTCTGGGTTGAAATTGTGGAACTTTATAGGTTTGTAAAAAGGTCTTTAGTCAAAAGAAATATGATGAAAAAGCATCTATGCAATAAGTTTTTGTGTGGCAAATCGATACAGATAATGTCTTTAAAGTCATTATACGGTTACATCACGATACAGCTGATCTGATACAGTGTATTGGATTGAAATGCATCACAATATACCGGTGTATCATTGATTTGTTGCAGCCCTGTATATTACATGTACACATGAAAATCAAATGCTGTGAGTTAAAATTGTATTCTGTCTACTTTCAGAGTAAATCATTATATCCAGAATAAATGGGACAAGAAATATCTGATCAACTCGGACAGAAATTCGATAAAACTATACACCGATGAAACTGTCAATTCCCACCAAGGTTTTGTGCAGGCAATATTGGACCACCCTCCACCTGCTGGCTATACCAACTATCTGGACAATGTGCCCCTTATTGAGGACAGTGACATCTACCAGTATTTCTTAATTAAGTGTGATGGAACAAAGTCAACTGCACAGAAGCATAGGGACAAGGGTTGGATCTTTTATAATTAGGGACAAGGGTTGGATCTTTTATAATTCGAACAAAGTAATCTGTTCAGAGTTTAAGATTGATGTAGATGACGAAGTCATGATTATTCGAGGAGACGTGGTTGCATCATTTGACAGGTTATTTTTAACTGTTAATTCAAAACCCAAAAGGAAATACCCTGTGCACCTTTGCTTAGATAAGCTCTCTGGGTCTATACTGGGTGCCAGGTGTATGTGCAAAGCCGGTTTTTGATTATCGCAAGATCAATCGTAGGTATGTTTAATGAAGCAGAGGGTTGCAACAGCAGATGAAGAAAGTAGGGGCTGACACACGAATTCTTGGAACAAATAAATTCAAGAACGTGTTAAAGGAAATTACTATGTCCGTCTCACTGACGTGCTTGTCATTAAAGTGTCTTTGTTAAAGACTCTTGGCATAGGTCAGCTTTGGTTTGGAAGAGGATTTAAAATGACTGTCATTACATGTAACTTGGAACATACTTGAAACTGCAACAGAAAACGTTGTAAACCTTAGTAACATGTCTAGCAGTATTAATGAATCAGATAATGATACTTTGGAAGAATTTACTTTTGTTATGTATGATAAATCAAACAGTACATGGAAAGACAATGAAGTCAGGATACAAAGTAATTCCACCAAACTTAATAAAATAACTAAATCAGAAATGCTTTTAATTTATTTGGAATACAAAAGAGATAAGTTCAAACAGAGAGACAAAATAAAACAATATGAAGATGGTGGTTTAAAAATGATGATACCGGAATCTGCTTAACCTCATTCAAACATCGTGAATAAAACAAATAATAGAACCAAATAATAACGGAGCTTGGAATTATTCTACAAGAAAGAACTCGAACGCTATGGTGGGAATTTAATTTTCAACTGTAATATACAAGTAAACGATGTTATAATCTTTGAATTTACATGATATTTTAAAAGCGTGGTATACTGTAAAGTTCAGGAACAGTAGCAATAAAACCGAGACTGCAATGTTTTTTGTATTTATCGTTTTCGGCGATTTACCAAATTTCTCCTTTAATACTATTTTTACAAAAAGACAAAAAAATACAAACGAACAAATATTGTGGAAGAACAGAAATATTAAAAACAACGGAACGCTTTTAATATAGCTTTATTGGATACAGAGATACAGGTTATGCATGCATGATATATACAATACAACTGATAGAAAACTAAAAACATTTAATTCAATCCAAAATGACAGATCTTTTTAAAATGTCACCAACTTACATCGTCAATACCAAAGCAATGGTTTCATGAACTCAAAGTTGAACATATTAACAGAGTAAAACAAAAAACGTTATTTGGATGCAGTATGGAAAAACCTTCCAATTCAGTCAATATATATTTCACAAAAGTTCAAATAGATAATTTAAAATATGATTAGTAATATATTTTCACATACTACTATGAATTGGAAGAACATTTATAAAAACATATTCAGATGTAGTGAAACTAATACTGTAGATGTTTCAATATAATACTATATATAAAAGCATTGCCACATATATTTGTTTTATCGAAATACGATCATGCCGTTTCAAGTATTTGCAAATTCTGTAATATGGAAATCGGGACTATGGACAATTTGTTCTGGGAATGTATGTGAACGCAACATTTGTGAAATGAAATCCGTTAATGGATGGAGATACCGAATTAAACAACTAAAATGCTTACTTCGGAGAACGAGTTAAAATAGTGAACAATATCTACAGATAAAAGGATCAATTGGTAGAAAGTTGCTATACTTGAATAATATATGATATATTCCTCTATAAAGAAGATTTGAATATTAAACATACACAATGACATCGACATACAATTATTAGAAAGTAAGTGTACAATTTAAACAAGGAAGTATGTACGTGCTGACATAGATGTATCTTCAAAATTAACATTTCGATAAACGGCCCATGCTGTTTGTATAACTAAATTACATTAAATACAACTGTGACCACATCTAATGCATGCACCTAAATAGCACACCATAAATCCGGCATATATCACCTAAGAGTAGTGTTTCTGTCTTGTCGTGGCTGACTCCAGGGAACACATTTACAATGCCGCTTTTGTTGAGAGCCGAAATGGCTACGTTTACAGTTTTGTATTTTTAACCACATATTCTGTCTATAATGTGCTACCGTATGGACACTCACATAAGCAAAAATATATCAGTGTTTTACATAAGCAAACAGTATATCAAAGCAGGTATAAAAGTCGAACAAACAGAAAATGTAGCTTTCACAGAACACAGTCAACTAAAACATGTATTACAACAAACCACAATTACAATGTTAATATGAAGCAAAACATGTGACATGACAAACGCAAAACAAGTTGACTGTAGGGCTACCGCTTTGGATTTGCCATTGGCAGAAAGGCTGCTGGAGGTTTCTACAAAGTTCTTACCCTGATTTCATCCCATTTCTTTTGTGTATATAACAAAACTGGTTTTCCAACAGCAACCAATTTTTAGCAATATACACTATTTTCAAATACCTTTATGAGTTATGTAATTTGTCCTTACTAATCACTAGTGAATATAAGCATATTGAGTACAACTTGAAATTTCAATAGGCTTGTCCCCCTATTCAACTCTTATCGATTCTTTAAAGTATTTAATCAAGAGTCCTATATTTAAAACATAAATGTTAACTATATGACAAAAAATAAAAGTATTGCTGAACTGAAATTATGGATCTGACAGAATTCCTTACTTCTTGTGAAACTTAACACACTTTAAAGTCGACGGGGTCGGCTGGTGATTCCATTCAGATATAATTGATTTGCTCAGTGCAAATGCACATACTTCATAGTCGGCGGGTCGGCTGGTGATTCCAGTCTGATGTCTAGCTGTCGATGGAGTAGGTGTTCCTGCTGGATTCTTAAATTCGAACCTTTGGATCAACGTTCCTATGAACAAAAACAACTCCATCCGTGCCAGATGTTTACCCAGACAGCTTCTTGCACCTGTTTAAATCATAGCGAAGTGTATAACTTAATGTGCCATGATATATTTGTTAAATGTATATCTTAATGTGTCGGGTAAAGTGAAGTGTATAACTTAATGCGCCATGCATATTGAAGTTTACATCTTAATGTGCCAGGCATAGTGAAGTGTACAACTTAATGCGCCATGCATTGTGAAGTGTATAACGTAATGCGTCAAGCATAGTGAAGTGTACAACTATAAGTGCCATGCATAGTGAAATGTACAACTTAATATGCCATGCATAGTGAATTGTACAATTTAATGTGCGATCCATAGTGAAGTGTGTAGCTTGAATACCTGTACATTATAAAACAGGATGAATTTATAATATAAGTATCGTTGTAGTGAATTTATGTTACCCCATTTAAGGTGCAATTATTTGGACGTTTTATAACGCAAAGATACATTGCGGGTATATACACATCTATTAGCCGTTTTCCTTTCAGGTTAAAACCGAACGCGAAAATAAGTATAAATTTCGACCAACTTATATTTATCAAACCGTATTTGCTTTGGCTAATTCAATTATTTATTTAAAATACCGAGATATTATTGATCTTCAGTCTAAAAAATGAAATATGTACATTCTGAAGCGTGGACATATACTACACTACTACTACTACTACTACTGTGGAGCTCTGTGGTCTAGTGGTAGAGCGTTGGACCCATGATAGAAAAATCGTGGGTTCGATCCTCGCCATTCCCGTATGTATTGTGTCCCTGAGCAAGACACTTTATCTGCATTTGCATTGTACTGGTTCTACCCAGGAAGTCATCGAGAGTGATTCAAATAAGTTCATAGAGCTTTCTTTACAATCGATGTAAAATAAATGTTTACTACTACTACTACTATTAAAAGGGTAATAATAATAATAATAATATTAATAATAATATTAATAATAAAGTTAATGATTAAAAAAATTTCCAAAGTATTTTCAAAGAATAACATATGTAGCGATGCTCACTGATCTTTGCGATCCAATTTACGGTCCTCAGTACAAAATGATAATACAATATCATACGATAACACATATAAGAAGGAATATGTAAGTTTGTTTTATACAAGAGATCATATGCCCATGAATAATAAGTAAATTCATACTTAATGTATGGTGACACTTTAAAACCTAACGATGCCATTACAAAGTGCACTCTTTCTGTCAAAATGTGGTTCCTTTAATACAACTCTAAGATTGAGAAAAATATTCCTATAGAAACCACAGCACCCACACGCAACGTCACCATATATCCGCAGTGTAACATTGTTCAACTAACAGGACAATACACAGCATAAACAGTGGTGAAGACATGGTCACCGACTTGGAACGGTCAGTAAACACTACCTAATGGTTTGCTTAAATACTATGCTCCGCCTTGATATTATCATTTTTTCAGTGCCCAAATTGACAAGACAGTGTAAATAACAGTACATCCCATCAAAAGGAAATCTCTAACAATAAAGTCAACATCCAAAGAAATTAGCAAACGATGCACTTAAATGTTGTTGTCCAGATATATAAAAGTACATAATTAGAAACATCTCAGGACGTATTCAGAAGTGTACTGAACAACAACAGCAGTGATTAGCAGTTGTAACCAAAGAGAAAACCAATCTATGGCAGACCTAAAACCGAGGGACGAAACACAGCAATAACCAACCGCTAGTGTGAAGGTAAATACTGAAAAAGTATCGCTAGGAAGCAACAAACACAAACAAGAGAGAAAAGTAACAGACGCGGTTTTATCGAATCTGTTTATAAGAGGTAATTTGAAGTGCAACACCTCTCACGAACCTTAGCAACGGCAACCTTAAAGCCACAAAGATTGGGTTTGATAATCCCATAGGTATTGTGTAAACATATATGTATTTATAAAGGTTCGCTATATTTACTTTTAAGCTTGTATCAATATAATGAAGGACAATGAGTGTCCGATCTTTACTGTAACTTTGACTAAATATGTCCAAAGATTTCGTGCTATATTTAATTTAATATCAAGGATCCATATAAAATATCCAGTTCTAAGCGATCAGCCCTATATATGACAGTGATTTATTTGTGTGTGCAAATAATAACTTAAACATGATAAAACATATACAAACACTCGCATAATTGACGCGTGTTCCTTACAAACAAAACAGTGCGTCCATGACTCCATTTATTTTTTCTCTTTCAAAAAATACCAAATCGATTTGTCCCTTTTGAAAACAAGGAATCGCTTGCACTTACCAGCGGAAAAGGGGATAAACTCCTCATGTATATCACTTAGCTTCCCATCTGATGTTAGGAAACGCTCCGGTCGAAACTCCTCTGGCTTTTCCCAAACATCCGGGTCCATTAGCGAGGAGTACAAGTTAAAGAGAACCAAACTGTTCTTTGGAATCAAATACCCTTCAAATTCCACATCCTCTAAATTGGAGTGAGGTGCAGCTATTGGTGCTATGATGTAAAATTATAAACTATATTTGTACTGAGTAAGAAATATTATCAGTCAAATCACATTAATACTTTGTACATACATTATATGATAATGCATACATTATAAGTTAATGCCGTTCTGTATGGTATCAATTCTGTCAAAACCAGACGCAATCTGTTCCCGTTTTAGTCAACGAAATTAATATTGTTCCCGCAATAAACAGTGTGTTTTACGATGGGTCACGTGTTTTACGATGGGACAATGGTAAGAATAACAATTAACATGTAAACGCAAGATCGTCAGAATTAAAACCAATATAACATAGAAAATAGTATAATGATAGCTGACAAATCGTTAAAGAAAAACCTTAGTTACAATCTCATGCACGGATCATGTTCGCCCGGTATATCCATTACTGTATTTGCAGACAACATTTATAATTTGAAGTTTTAATCGACATCTGAAATATTTTATTTCTATAACAGGAATATGACAATGCTGTGTTCGTTCCACCATACAGACAAACAGTCAACAGATTACTCATAAATATAAATCAAGGAAAATATGTTTTTGGAAGTTATTTGGTAAATATGTTAAGGCGGGGATTTCTTTATTTACACTGTCCTGTTTTAATGGGATGACAGTAGGGTAAGTGTGAGGTTTGGTACACCCTAGAACCGGTATAAACCCCCAGTGGCCTTTGTTGCCACTGACCGTTCCAAGTCGGTAGCCCTATTATCAACCCTTTTGTGTTTGTGATGTCGTTTGCAATTGTTATTACTTTTGCCTTCTCGTTTGTCTGTTTGCGTGTTTGTTTTTGTGTTTTGTGGTTGACTGTCGTCCTTGAATGCTGCTTTCCCTGTCCGATATTTGTATCTGTCTTTAAAAGAACTAAAAATGTTCCATCCCATTGTCTTAGTTTGACAATGCATACACCCTGATGACACGAATATACAGCCTCTTATAAAACGGTAACTTTTCCGAAATTCAACAAAAAATATCTTCCAAAAAGAGTAAATATATACCTATTGTACAATAACGAAGAACCTCATTGATGAAGGCTTGTAGATAAGGCAAGCTGCGTTTATCTTCTAACTTTATATTTCGTTCACTGCCAACAACCTGGAAAGAGATTAAACGATATGATACTAATGAGGTTTTCGTGTCTTCTCGTTTAATGGAATATATCGAACTGGACGGTATCTTGATACATCTTTGCTGAAAGGTTTTTAAAATTATCAAATGTAATCTATTTCCCACGAATTGAAGAAAACGTGAATGGATATAACATATTTAATAGTTTATTTAAGTCTCATCACAGTACAATGTTTTCTACAATACAACAATTCATAAAATACAACTATGCCATTATCTTTAGAATTACAAGAGACTATACAATGTAAATATACATACGACTGTTCACAAAGTTAAAATATTGAGCAATTGAATCTGAACCGACTGCCACAGCCGTATCATCTGACTCACAAAAAACCACATCAGTAGGTCCAGTAGTCAATGCATACACATATATCACAGTTTCAATTTATCACATCAATTCTCAAAATATTATTATCAAACACATATATACATAGTAACAATTGAGTGGCCGATGCTAATCTTGACATGTAGTATAAAATGTAGTTAAATAGAAAAATAGAAATATTAATATGTGAGTTAGAGAATCTAATAATCATTGCATTATTTACACCAAAATATATGATGAATTAACTTTAACAAGAACACTTAACAGCTTACTATAAGTAAAATGAATAATAATAATAATAATAATAATGAATAACACATAATTAGGAATATAAAACAGAGTTTCGATTTGGAGAAAATTACAACAGGTTTTGGCACTAACGCGTATCGTGTCTTTATTGGAAAACAAAAATAACATTTTGTCTGTTTCGTTTACAGCTATGAAATTTGGATATACAGACAATGCTTTATCAAATAAGACTTTTCTAAAATCATCATGCATAGCACATTCTAAAACAGCATGCATCTCATCCTCAAACGTGTGAATATAAATTGGACAAATCGGCCTGTTTCGATTCTCAACGGTGCCACACCACACCTAAACTTTGCAAATGCGGCTCTTTGCTGTAAAGGCAATATGATTCAACTGAATATTCTAATTTAAATAGTCTGTATGTTCTTAACTTTTTTCTACCTACTCCACTTACTCCTTTTATCTGTTTATACTATTCTTCAAATATATTACATATAATTTAGTTACAGATTAATTAATTAATTAATCAATTCAAAAAAGCATTATTATTCCCATCGATATTTAACTCAAATACATCATTAACATCCGAGTTAAAATTTAAAGGATTATCAAAATCACGTTCCCATTTTAAAAGAACAGCCTTCACATCCGTTGACAAGCTAACATGTAACTTCCATATCGTCTAAGTGTATGCGTCCTTGCTATACTGATACCAGTAATAGCCCATAACAGGTACGTGTACTTGTGCTGACCACCCTGAAATTTACGACTCAAAACTGAGCAGTGAATCAGTTTTCCTTATCCTGTTCGATTTTTATATCTACTTTTGGCCATTAAGATTGTTAAATCTTTAATACCAGTAAAATACACATCTAATATTAGAAATTTGATTAAATGACTGTTCTTCCGTATAAACCAGAAATCCACGGATCCAGTCGTCTCGCCTAACAGGTGTGCGAGTGGGGGGGACTTAAAATTAAGAGCTAAATGTTGTTTAAATGTTAAATCGTTAATACAAAAAAAAACACATATGAGTTTACGTTTTGCAGATAGACCTTATACATTACTCGTTAAACAATTTTTTTTCTAATGAAGCTTCCAGGCTGAATAATATCTCACCCATAGAGTCCATAGATACAGCTAGAGGTATAAATACGTATTTTCCTCAAGAGACAATATACGTATATTGACGTATTTCAGAAACGATTATTTTATCCTAGAAAACCTAGTGTGTTCATATAACGTCCCTGAGGATGAGAACCATCAGGAATGCTTGGACAGTTTTATATCATCTTTTGTTCAAAGTAGATATAAATAAAGAGTATGATAATGGATCTTTGGAAACGGCCGAGCACGACACATACGAAATATTGCAGTCTCGGTTTGATTGAGACTGTTCATGAGCGGTAGTGAAATGTCGAACTTGAAATGTAGCATTCACAGAACACATGCAACTAAAAAAGCACTCAACCCAAAAGCAACTACAAGGAGAAATAGAAGCCAAGTATGCGAGTGACAATAGGGGTACCGCCTTAGAATGGTCAGATGCTAATATACGATACCATTGGGGGTTTCAAGCAGGTTTTGGAGTGACCAAACCTCAGGCTAATCATACTGTCATCACAGTTAAACGGAATAATGTAAATAAAGACATAGCCGACAGGTTATATCCCACATTAATAAGCGATATAAGAAATATGAAAAATAAAACAAAAAGCCTGGAAAGCCAAAAAGCACGTACTCATTGACTCGGCAGAAGCAACACGATAATTAACTGTTAAGGGCACTGCAAGATAACATTGAAGACAAATATCATTTCGGGATGAAGGTGGATGTCAGCGTAGGATGCACAAAATGTCGGGTCATCAAGCAAGCTATAGAGTGTCTCTTTATACATATAGAAAACAAAGACATTTCCGAAATTGCGTTTATTGCATTGAAACACAACTATATCTTAATAAGGGTATCGATTTTATTGACATGCCAAGCATTTCTCGAAATAATCATGTTGTTGAGTATATTCCTAAATATTTCAAAATTCAGTATAAAAAAACAGAATTAGAAATATTTTTGTCAACTACAACAAAATAGCTTCTGACTTTGCCATAGTAAATAACACTTCTAAGGAATGTGAGTGCAAAACATCAACATGTTGCTATAATCTGGTGGGTCATGTCATCATTGGTAATTTAGATATTGTAAATAAACGTATTCGGCATGTGTTTTCTAAAGGTCCTAAGGAAGTATAGATTACATTTAATTATTGATTTTAAGGTCGTGCACAATGTATGTTTTGTTCCGATCGCCCAATCAATTGAGGAAGTTAGTATAAAATGGTAGAGAACATGCGGACTCAAACCCTCTTTCTACTGAGAACAAGTCAATGCTTAAGGTTATAGATACCCGTATTAACTTTTATAATGCTAACCCCTCTTTACTTCCTCCGAGACCTAGGTTTCGTTTCGTAATTTAAATTCGGAAATTCAATTTTCATAATAAATTTGTTTTAGTTGCTGCTGATAAAGCAGTTAATAATGAAATTATTGTTTGACGCCTACATTACGTCTATATTTTATCTTTGGAACTCGGGAGCACTAATTCGTATACACCAGTTCAATCTTCTGAGCATGATGTTGTTTCTACGCATATCACCCTGTGCATGACTTTCAAGACTGGGGTAGACGAAAAGCAAAATAAAGGTAAGTGTGAGGTTTGGTGCACCCTAGAACCGGTTTAAACCCCCCAGTGGCCTACTTTGCCACTGATCGTTCCAAGGCGGTAGCCCTATTGTCAACCCTTTTATGTTTGTGATGTCGTTTACTTTTATTATAACTTTTGCCTTCTTGTTTGTCTGTTTCTATGTTTGTTTCTGTGTTTTGTGGTTGACTGTCCTCCTTGAATGCTACTTTCCCTGTCCGATCTTTTTATATTTCTTTTTCCAACTATGTACTGGATTTCCAAATTACATAAACAGCCTTATAAAGCCCGATTTATTTCTAATTCTAGTGCCTGCACCACTACAAACATCTCCACATTTTAAACTTCTTGCCTTACTGTCGTTAAAGATCACGTTACACAATATTGTGCTAAAGCTTATGACAACTCTTGGAGAATTTGCTTTGGTCCATTAAACATTCAGGAGACGTTGATAACATTTGCAATAAATGCCAAGTTTCATCTATACGTATCTTTCAACACTTTATACAACCTAACAACAAACGCATTGCTCTCATTCCAACAACTTTCGCTAGAGAAAAAACTAAATGTATGCACTGTAACAATATTAAAGCGTTTTTACTGACGGCAGTTTAGACAATTACACTATGTGGACTTGCCAAGAAGTTTGTGAAACACTCATTTTCCTATTGTTGGTGTCACTATGGGTACAAAGTGTGAACCTCTTGTCGCAGATTTGTTTTTGTATTGCTATGGAAGATATTTCAGGCAAATGTAATTGACGCCTTTAATGACAACGCCCGGTATCTGAATGACATGTTGAACATTGATATTCAATTCTTTTCTACTATGGTTAATACTATATATCCCAAAGAACTCAAAAAAACTATTTCTGATACTGTCGTTTCTTGATTTAAATCTCTCTATTGAAAATGGATAAATAATAAGTAAATCTATGACAAGAGGGATGATTTTAAATTTGATATTGTTAATTGTGCCCACTTAGATGGAGATGTTCCTCGAGCTACTTCTTATAGTAGTGTTAAACGGACGATGAGTTTTAAGGGTGCCCTCAGTTGTAACCTTTTGTCATCCCCATTAAACGGTACAGTGTAAATAAAGAAATCCCTGCCAGAATGTATCCTCTAACAGATTTAAAATTAAAAGTATGCTGTATTTATAATACTTAATATGTACTTCAAAATTTCCATTTGCTCCTTTAAGCGCTCCAAACAGTAATACAATACTACCTACATTGAATATCTCCTCTCTACATTTCGTCTGTAGAGCCGGGTTCCTGATCAGATGCAGAATGGCCCATATTATCGTCGTTGCCGTGGTGTCCGTGCCGGCATTAAACAGATCCACAATTACTCGGAACATGTTGTCTTCTATAATGATAACAACTAGTATTATAGCAAACAAATAAATAAACAAGTGTTTTAGAGGAGATACGATGCTTGAATTTTTTTATTGATGGTATATATTTGCAATGATGACTTTCATTTCTCTGCAGTGCATATATGGTAACTAACTATACGAATGCAAGTATATAAAACGTAGAGAATTTACTTTTGGAATGACTGCAGGCTTAAAAGATAAGAATATAAGAAACTCAAATTAGATAGAGGTCAGCCCAAAGGAAATGCACATTTATAAAATGGAATAAGCGATTTCAATGGACGATTTTAGTGAAGGGTTAGCATCTTTCATGATGAGCTGCGACGAAAAACAAAAACCTGAATGGGCACCCAGAACAAAGCTTTATTAATATCTGGAAAGCGGCGGTGATATCTTTATTTACATTGTCCCGTTTTAGTGGGATGACAATAAGGTAAGAATGAGGCTTGGTGCAACCTAGAACCTTGTTTAAACCCCCAGGGGCATTTTTTGCCACTGACCGTTCCTAGGCGATATTCCTAATGTAAACCCTTTTATGTTTGGGATGTCACATCTTGCATTTTGTTCATCTTTGTAGTTGTTTGTTTCTGTGCGTGTTTGTAGTTGTTTGTTTCTGTGCGTGTTTGTAGTTGACTGTTGTCATTGAGTGCTGCATTTCCTGGTCGACTTTTATATCCACTTAGAATAGTAGATTATTGTACATACTTAGAGGACGAACATGTCCTATAGAAATCCCAGCCCCCAAACGGAATGGCACCGTAGATCCGCACCGCACCGCAAACTAAGAGCAAGTTAAATATACAATGAACGGGACAATACACAACACAGAGAGTAGTGAAGTCAGAGATACCGACTTGGAACGATCAGTAGTAAATAAGGCCCACTGGTTAGCTTAAATCGATTTTATGAGTACACAACCTAGCTATTATCTTGCCAAAATTGACAAGACAGTGTAAATAAAAGAAAATCTCTAATAATAAAAGTCCCTAGGAGGACGATGGACGAAAACACGATCATGCCATTAAGTAATCATGACCACTCTCCCTAGTTGGTGTGTGCCTCAAGATAACCAGATAACATGTAACAAAAGAGAATTTATTAATGGATATTGAAGAAATGGGTCATTGGACCGACAGAATGAAGGATAGCAGCAAGATAATATAGATGTTAATCAAATTACCCATTTTCTTTTGTTTGATTCACGGTTGACTTGTTATGTGCTAGCCCTGCAAGCAAGTATTTCCGGGTCGTAAATAAGCTCCAAGGAACAATAAAAAGTGCAAAGAACTTCGATAGTTCTATCCAGTTGCTAACACGGGTAAGTCAATTTCCCGGAGAGGCACCTGTGGTCGTCCTCCTCAAATGGAAGCTGGAATGTCGCCATATGACCTTAGCTGTCGGTGCGACTATAAAACCAATTCAATGATCCTATTCAATTTACTGTATGTAGTTCCTAACCGGTTTAAAAACAGGGACCCTTTTCCACTGAACGTTCACAGCGGTAGCCCTAATGTCAACCCTTATGTCTGTGGTGTCGCATACGTTGCTTTACAATTGTCGTTAGTTTTGTATGTGTATTGTGGATAACTGTTTGCTGTGAATGTCCTGTTATACCTACCTGTATTATACCTTACCTGTAAGAACTTCACTATCTGACCCTTCGTGTTTCAGGTAAAGGTCAACAAAGTCCCGAATGTTGTCTGGATCAAACGTTTTTCTATGCTCCGCAATGCGTCCTTTGGCATATTTTTCAAGATCTTTAAATACGTTGAAAACCTTTGCTAACTTAAAACAAGAGAACAGTAAACAGTTAGTGTGCTAAATTGTAGGTTGTAGCAATATACATTTGACAAAGTATCGAATCTTGTGGCATGTTTCCATTGTGTATAGCCATAAATAAACTCCCTAAAATAACTACCATTTGAGCTAGACTAACATGGAATAATTAAAATGGTGGAGTCTATGTTATAAAGTCCAGTGTGCGGTACCTAAATGTGTTCGGCTTTCAGATATAAAGAACGATCAGCAAATCAATGAACGTGGTCAGTAAATTGCAGTGGGTTGTTATATGGTCAACAATGCGCAGTGAATAGTACTGTGATACTTTCTTTCTTTTATAATGTGACACCTTCTTGCGAGGATACTGTGAAAGTGTGCGTCTATACATGTTAGTATAGTAAAACATAGTTCAATTCAATTGAAATAATTGTGTGTCCATGGCAACCATGTTATAGTGGTTTTTGGAAATGTATCAAGCAATCGTTACCTTTGAGCCGGGTAGAAATCGCAAGAATGGAAAGAAATTCTCAGGTAAAAATACTGAAAGATCTCGAAAAATCGTGTCAATGTCCTTAACCAGGCGACGAAACTCTGGATCGTCATATTCGAACCTGTGCGATAAAAATATAAATGATAATAGGTATAATACTATTGAGCGTAATGCTTATTTCACCGAATAAGAATTCTTCAACGAATAAGATTTTTTTAAGTTGCGTTTAATTATATGGAAGCAGGTTTAAGTCAAAAGATATAGAGAATATTATGTCAGTGCCCTTTACTATCAAGTTTATTAGGCGAGGCTTAGAAAACGAAGAATGACGAGTCATTCTTAGTTTTTGTGCCGAGCCTAATAAACTTGATAGCAAAAGGCACTGACATAATATTCTATTTATCATGTAGATTATCCACATTTTCTGTATGAATTACTATTACTATATATTTAGGCGAATGTTACGCTTATCGAGGACGCCGCCATGCTGTTGTTTTTTGTTTGTTTTATGACGTCAGATAGCCAATCGTGAACGCCCGGCCAATCCCGTCATTCCTCGGGATCCCGCCTCGTGTGTATCACGGCGCTTCGGTATGTTCAAAATCTTCACATTATGTTAGCCGGAAGGCAACGGCACAGAAAATAGTGCACTGTTGCCAAGCTGTTGCTACATCAACAATATGGCCGCTTGCCACACGTGTTGATGTATGATTTGCGTTTGTTTGTTATTTACAATACAGATGAAGGTTTTATCACTGCTTTCACGTAAATAAACTATAGATGGAGCAATTGCAAAATGTTGAAGATAACTTTGATTTTGAATGCAAATTCGTTTTGGCGGGAATATGACGCGCGTCACGCTAGTATGACGTAACCAATATGGAAACCTGCGTATTACATTCGAGTCATGCTGCGAAGCAGAGTACGAGATGTTGCGAATGGTCAGATAGCGTTACGTACATGACGTCAGATAACGTTACGTACAATAAACGCCGAGGGATTCCGCATTGATTTGCTTTATTGGTCAGTGCCTAATAAAGCAAAATGTATTAGGAAGAAAAGTGCATATCTGCATGATAAACTTATTAGACTGAGATGCTTATTTGAATGCTTGATAAACACTTCGAGGTTGTGAATATTTATTAATTTTAATTTTATTAAACAGTTGACGAAGGCAATGTAGATAATAACTTGAAAACATAACTTGCATATCCGAATATGTGTTACCGATGTCCTAGATGTTGAGATATTTACTAGGCGAAAACAAAGTGTACTACTCGGGGTCGGACTCCGGTAATATTTTATTGATTATATTATGCAAAATTTATGAATATAGGCAAAGCATGACTTGTTGGGTAAGGTTCAGATATAAGAAATATAGCAGAAAACAGCCAAAAGTTTTAATTTTATTAAATAATTGACCAAGGCAATGTAGATAATAAAACCTGCATTGTATATCATTGGAGTGTAAAACATACGTATTTTATATATTTAGGGTCAAAACATAACTTGCATATCCGAATATTTGTTACCGATGTCCCACATATTGAGATATTTACTTGGCGAAAACAAAGTGTATTACTCGGGCTCGGACTCAAAATGAATGATCAAACTGTGTATCGAAATTGAACGCACAAAAAGGGAAACTTTTATATAATTATCACTACAAATAACAAGGTCAAAGGCCCCAAATATGGAGGTTTATTGATTACTGATTGGTAATATTTTATTGATGATATCATGCGAAATTTAAGAATATAGGCAAAGCATGACTTGTTGGGTAAGGTTGCGATACAACATCAGTTCAACAGCCAAAATACAAAGTGCCTCGTCAAGTTCCGTAACACTACTGATGCCCGTCAAGTTCCATAACAGTACGAATTGCCTCGTCAAATTCCGTAACAGTACTGTTGCTCGTCAAGTTCCATAACAGTACGAATTGCCTCGTCAAATTCCGTAACAGTACTGTTGCTCGTCAAGTTCCATAACAGTACGAATTGCCTCGTCAAATTCCGTAACAGTACTTTGCTCGTCAAGTTCCATAACAGTACGAATTGCCTCGTCAAATTCCGTAACAGTACTGTTGCTCGTCAAGTCCCATATCAGTACGAATTGCCTCGTCAAATTCCGTAACAGTACTGTGGCTCGTCACACTTCCAAAATTACTCTGACAATGTCATCGGATCAATTATGTATTATTATATATATTGCACATCAACTTGTGGAGTTGTGCCATTTATAATGTACTTATATTTATTTTGAATTGCTATATGGTTTGGAAATGGATGGGGCCACAAGTGCTATCAACTACTATTACGACCCAAATAATTACAGACATTTGCATCTCAGATAGTTACATAATATACTAATATAACAGTATACAAAGCAAAGTTAATAATGATTAAGCTACCTTCCTTTGTTTGATGTGCTTACCTGTTTCCATAAACAATACTAGCAATGACATTAGACACCACCATTTTACAATTGTTCAAATAATTAAACGGTTGGCCATTCTTTTTCTCAATCAGCTCAACAAACCTATCGAAGATGAAATGCGAGAATTCAAAGCATTATGTGAAGTAATAATACCATATGCAATTTCCATAGCAATTAATTTGAAATTTCTTATCAAAGAAAATGAGTGGTAGTTTATCCGTTGGATGGGGACGTAAACCGGGCTGTCCCGATTATCACGTACGTCGCAGCATGTGATAGAATATTTTCGTAGATAAGGGTAGGGAAGCTTTCCCAGATTCATATATAGCCTTCCCATCTCTCTGGGGCGGCACAAAATAACCTTAAAAACAATGTGTTGAAGACCTGGTAAACAACAATTCAAATATTCCTTTGGTTCTGTCTATACGTTAAACGACCGTAATTAAATATATCTTTCGTATGTTGAAATGTTATCTTACATTCTGGCTTCCTCCTGTATACGTTCCTCCAGATTTTGTCTGCCGACGCCAAAATCCCTTAAGGCTCCCAGCGTAAACCTCCGTAGAGCAGTATGCATGTCACCGTTCCCAAGAAACACACCTTAAAATGTAAACATTAAAATGTAAACTGCAACTAGAATGTAACACGTTAAAATGTAAACTGCAAATAGAACGTAACACGTTACAATGTAAACTGCAACTAGAATGTAAACATTAAAATGTAAACTGCAACTATAATGTAACATGTTACAATGTTAACTGCAACTAGAATGTAATGCGTTACAATGTATACTGCAACTAGAATGTAACGCATTACAATGTAAAATGCAACTAGAATGTAACACGTTACAATGTAAACTGCAACTAGAATGTAACACGTTACAATGTAAACTGCAACAATAATGTAAACATTAAAATGTAAACTGCAACTAGAATGTACACGTCACAATGTAAACTGTAACTAGAATGTAACACGTTACAATGTAAACTGCAACTAGAATGTAACACGTTACAATGTAAACTGCAACTAGAATGTAACAAATACCACATTACAATGTCAACTGCAACTAGAATGTACACGTCACAATGTAAACTGCAACTAGAATGTCCCACACATTACAATGTAAACTGCAACTAGAATGTAAACATTAAAATGTAAACTGCAACTAGAATGTAACACGTTACAATGTACTCTGCAACTATAATGTAACAAGTAACACATTACAATGTAAACTGCAACTATAATGTAACGCGTTACAATGTAAACTGCAACTAGAATGTAACACATTAAAATGTAAACTGTAACTAGAATGTAACACATTACAATGGAAACATTACAATGTAAACTGCAACTAGAATGTGACACATTAGAATGTAAACTGTAACTAGAATGTAACACGTTACAATGTAAACTGCAACTAGAATGTAACACGTTACAATGTAAACTGCAACTATAATGTAACAAATAACACATTACAATGTCAACTGCAACTAGAATGTACACGTCACAATGTAAACTGCAACTAGAATGTAATGCGTTACAATGTATACTGCAACTAGAATGTAACGCGTTACAATGTAAAATGCAACTAGAATGTAACACGTTACAATGTAAACTGCAACTAGAATGTAACACGTTACAATGTAAACTGCAACAATAATGTAAACATTAAAATGTTAACTGCAACTAGAATGTACACGTCACAATGTAAACTGTAACTTGAATGTAACACGTTACAATGTAAACTGCAACTAGAATGTAACACGTTACAATGTAAACTGCAACTAGAATGTAACAAATACCACATTACAATGTCAACTGCAACTAGAATGTACACGTCACAATGTAAACTGCAACTAGAATGTCCCACACATTACAATGTAAACTGCAACTAGAATGTAAACATTAAAATGTAAACTGCAACTAGAATGTAACACGTTACAATGTACTCTGCAACTATAATGTAACAAGTAACACATTACAATGTAAACTGCAACTATAATGTAACGCGTTACAATGTAAACTGCAACTGGTATGTAACACATTAAAATGTCAACTGTAACTAGAATGTAACACATTACAATGGAAACATTACAATGTAAACTGCAACTAGAATGTGACACATTAGAATGTAAACTGTAACTAGAATGTAACACGTTACAATGTAAACTGCAACTAGAATGTAACACGTTACAATGTAAACTGCAACTATAATGTAACAAATAACACATTACAATGTCAACTGCAACTAGAATGTACACGTCACAATGTAAACTGCAACTAGAATGTAATGCGTTACAATGTATACTGCAACTAGAATGTAACGCGTTACAATGTAAAATGCAACTAGAATGTAACACGTTACAATGTAAACTGCAACTAGAATGTAACACGTTACAATGTAAACTGCAACAATAATGTAAACATTAAAATGTTAACTGCAACTAGAATGTACACGTCACAATGTAAACTGTAACTAGAATGTAACACGTTACAATGTAAACTGCAACTAGAATGTAACACGTTACAATGTAAACTGCAACTATAATGTAACAAATAACACATTACAATGTCAACTGCAACTAGAATGTACACGTCACAATGTAAACTGCAACTAGAATGTAAACATTAAAATGTAAACTGCAACTAGAATGTAACACGTTACAATGTACTCTGCAACTATAATGTAACAAGTAACACATTACAATGTAAACTGCAACTATAATGTAACACGTTACAATGTAAACTGCAACTAGAATGTAACACATTATAATGTAAACTGTAACTAGAATGTAACACATTACAATGGAAACATTACAATGTAAACTGCAACTAGAATGTGACACATTAGAATGTAAACTGCAACTAGAATGTAACACGTTAAAATGTAAACGGCAACTAGAATATAATGTAAACTTGATAGTAAAAGGCACTGACATAATATTCTATTGATCATATATCCACATTTTCTGTATGAATTACTATCATTACATATTTGTCAGAATGTTACGCTTAGCACTCCACAGTTTAATGTACATTTATCAATCATCAAACCCATGACAATCCCTTAGCCTGAATCCTTGAGCAAAAATAAATCAAATCATCATTGTGTCATACATTTCTTAGAAGACAATAACATTACCCATGTTTCCATACCAAATAAAAGTATCTAAAAGCATTTTCTGTACAACTTTAGTCCCATTTCTTTAAGATTACCCCACCCCTCAAAACATGCTAAAAAAGCTATTTTAGCAATATTTCAAATGTCAATAAATAAAATAAAAAAATTCCTACGCATATCAGGGTCATGTCTGCACTCACAATTCTCTTGCATATCAGGAAATGCTAAATTTTTGTAAGTTATTAATAGGTTCACATTGTTCTATTTATAGCCTCAAAAAGAAACAAAGAATGCATATTCCAATACATCAAAATAAACTTAAAAGTACTCAAAACTGAAAAAAAACATCAAACATGCGCTTCATAATTATTATAAAGACCATCCATGGACCTAAAAGATGCTTAGTTGATTTCTTTCTGATTTACACCATGGACATTCATGCGAAATTGAGGAGTGCCCCATTATCGATGACGCCGCCATGTTGTTGTTTTTTTTGTTTGTTTTATGAAGTTACGTGCATGACGTCAGATAACGTTACGTACAATGAACGCCAAGGAATTCCGCATTGATTTGCTTTATTGGTCAGTCCCTGATAAAGCAAAATGTATTACGTCACTCATTTATTAGGCAGAAAAGTTCATATCTGCATGATAAACGGCTTTAACCAGACAGCCCAAAGCGTCGAATTAAGATTCATTTTACGCATATGAATTTTACTGATATTTTAAGAACCCGTTAATAAATCTTTACTTTTAATCGGCACATATACATTAGTATATCTCCTGAACACCTGCATAGAGCTTTGACAAACGGTTTAGTAGCGTAATTTTGCCGTTATTTGGCGGGATAGCTACTTTAATAATATGGAATTGTGTGGAATATGGTTGCTTCTCTGGTTGGATATGTACTTAACAATATAGACCAGTGGTGGAATATGGTTGCTTCTCTGGTTGGATATGTACTTAACGATATAGACCAGTGGAGGAATATGGTTGCTTCTCTGTTTGGATATGTACTTAACAATATAGACCAGTGGTGGAATATGGTTGCTTCACTGGTTGGATATATACTTAACAATATAGACCTGTGTGGAATATGGTTGCTTCTCTGCTTCGATATGTACTTAACGATATAGACCAGTGTGTAATATGGTTGCTTCTCTGTTTGGATATGTACTTAACAATATAGACCAGTGGTGGAATATGGTTGCTTCTCTGGTTGGATATGTACTTAACAATATAGACCTGTGTGGAATATGGTTGCTTCTCTGGTTGGATATGTACTTAACGATATAGACCAGTGGTGGAATATGGTTGCTTCTCTGGTTGGATATGTACTTAACAATATAGACCTGTGTGGAATATGGTTACTTCTTTGGTTGGATATGGACTTAACAATATGGACCTGTGTGGAATATGGTTGCTTCTCTGGTTGGATATGTACTTAACAATATAGACCTGTGGTGGAATATGGTTGCTTCTCTGGTTGGATATGTACTTAACAATATAGACCAGTGGTGGAATATGGTTGCTTCTCTGGTTGGATATGTACTTAACAATATAGACCTGTGTGGAATATGGTTGCTTCTCTGTTTGGGTAAGTAACTTAATAATGCGGAATTGTGTGGAATATGCTTATTTCTCTGTTTGAATCTGTACTTAATACTATGGACATGTGTGAAATATACTTACCTTTTTGTTTAAACATATACTTAATAATATGGAATTGTGTGTAATGTGGTTGCTTCTCTGTTTGGATGTGTACTTAATAAAATGAATTTTGATGGATATACTTACCTCTCTGTTTGGATGTGTACTTATTAATATGGAACTTTGATGGATATACTTACCTCTCTGTTTGGATATGTACTTATTAATATGGAACTTTGATGGATATACGTACCTCTCTGTTCGGATGTGTACTTATTAATATGGAACTTTCATGGATATGATTACCTCTCTGTTTGGATGTGTACTTATTAATATGGAACTTTGATGGATATGCTTACCTCTCTGTTTGGATGTGTACTTATTACTATGGAACTTTGATGGATATACTTACCTCTCTGTTTGGATATGCACTTATTAATATGGAACTTTGATGGATATACTTACCTCTCTGTTTGGATGTGTACTTAATAATATGGAACTTTCAAAATGCTTACCTCTCTGTTTGGATATGCACTTATTAATATGGAACTTTCATGGATATGATTACCTCTCTGTTTGGATGTGTACTTATTAATATGGAACTTTGATGGATATACTTACCTCTCTGTTTGGATGTGTACTTAATAATATGGAACATTGATGGATATGCTTACCTCTCTGTTTGGATGTGTACTTATTAATATGGAACATTGATGGATATGCTTATCTCTCTGTTTGGATGTGTACTTATTAATATGGAACTTTGATGGATATACTTGCCTCTCTGTTTGGATGTGTACTTATTAATATGGAACTTTGATGGATATACTTACCTCTCTGTTTGGATGTGTACTTATTAATATGGAACTTTGATGGATATACTTACCTCTCAGTTTGGATGTGTACTTATTAATATGGAACTTTGATGGATATACTTACCTCTCTATTTGGATGTGTACTTATTAATATGGAATTTTGATGGATATACTTCCTCTCTGTTTGGATGTGTACTTATTAATATGGAACTTTGATGGATATGCTTACCTCTCTGTTTGGATGTTTACTTATTAATATGGAACTCTGATGGATATCCTTACCTCTCTGTTTGGATGTGTACTTATTAATATGGAACTTTGATGGATATACTTACCTCTCTGTTTGGATGTTTACTTATTAATATGGAACTTTGATGGATATCCTTACCTCTCTGTTTGGATGTGTACTTATTAATATGGAACTTTGATGGATATACTTACCTCTCTGTTTGGATGTGTACTTATTAATATGGAACTTTGATGGATATACTTACCTCTCTGTTTGGCTGTGTACTTATTAATATGGAACTTTGATAGATATACTTACCTCTCTGTTTGGATCTGTACTTAATAATATGGAACTTTGATGGATATACTTACCTCTCTGTTTGGATGTGTACTTATTAATATGGAACTTGGATGGATATATTTACCTCTCTGTTTGGATGTGTACTTATTAATATGGAACTTTGATGGATATACTTACCTCTCTGTTTGGATGTGTACTTATTAATATGGAACTTTGATGGATATACTTACCTCTCTGTTTGGATGTGTACTTATTAATATGGAACTTTGATGGATATACTTACCTCTCTGTTTGGATGTGTACTTATTAATATGGAACTTTGATGGATATAATTACCTCTCTGTTTGGATGTGTACTTATTAATATGGAACTTTGATGGATATACTTACCTCTCTGTTTGGATGTGTACTTATTAATATGGAACTTTGATGGATATACTTACCTCTCAGTTTGGATGTGTACTTATTAATATGGAACTTTGATGGATATCCTTACCTCTCTGTTTGGATGTGTACTTATTAATATGGAACTTTGATGGATATACTTACCTCTCTGTTTGGATCTGTACTTAATAATATGGAACTTTGATGGATATACTTACCTCTCAGTTTGGATGTGTACTTATTAATATGGAACTTTGATGGATATACTTACCTCTCTGTTTGGATGTGCACTTATTAATATGGAACTTTGATGGATATACTTACCTCTCAGTTTGGATGTGTACTTATTAATATGGAACTTTGATGGATATGCTTACCTCTCAGTTTGGATGTTTACTTATTATTATGGAACTTTGATAGATATCCTTACCTCTCTGTTTGGATGTGTACTTAATAATATGGAACTTTGATGGATATACTTACCTCTCAGTTTGGATGTGTACTTATTAATATGGAACTTTGATGGATATACTTACCTCTCTGTTTGGATCTGTACTTAATAATATGGAACTTTGATGGATATACTTACCTCTCTGTTTGGATGTGTACTTATTAATATGGAACTTTGATGGATATGCTTACCTCTCTGTTTGGATGTGTACTTATTAATATGGAACACTTTGATGGATATACTTACCTCTCAGTTTGGATGTTTACTTATTAATATAGAACTTTCATGGATATGCTTACCTCTCTGTTTGGATGTGTACTTATTAATATGGAACTTTGATGGATATACTTACCTCTCTGTTTGGCTGTGTACTTATTTATATGGAACTTTGATGGATATACTTACCTCTCTGTTTGGATGTGTACTTATTAATACGGAACTTTGATGGATATACTTACATCTCTGTTTGGATGTGTACTTATTAATATGGAACTTTGATGGATATACTTACCTCTCAGTTTGGATGTGTACTTATTAATATGGAACTTTGATGGATATACTTACCTCTCTGTTTGGATGTGTACTTATTAATATGGAACTTGGATGGATATACTTACCTCTCAGTTTGGATGTGAACTTATTAATATGGAACTTTGATGGATATACTTACCTCTCTGTTTGAATGTGTACTTATTAATATGGAACTTTGATGGATATACTTACCTCTCTGTTTGGATGTGTACTTATTAATATGGAACTTTGATGGATATACTTACCTCTCAGTTTGGATGTGTACTTATTAATATGGAACTTTGATGGATATACTGACCTCTCTGTTTGGATGTTTACTTATTAATATGGAACTTTGATGGATATCCTTACCTCTCTGTTTGGATGTGTACTTATTAATATGGAACTTTGATGGATATACTTACCTCTCTGTTTGGATGTGTACTTATTAATATGGAACTTTGATGGATATGCTTCCTCTCTGTTTGGATGTGTACTTATTAATATGGAACTTTGATGGATATACTTACCTCTCAATTTGGATGTTTACTTATTAATATGGAACTTTCATGGATATGCTTACCTCTCTGTTTGGATGTGTACTTATTTATATGGAACTGTGATGGATATACTTACCTCTCTGTTTGGATGTGTACTTATAAATATGGAAATTTGATGGATATACTTACCTCTCTGTTTGGATGTGTACTTATTAATACGGAACTTTGATGGATATATTTACATCTCTGTTTGGATGTGTACTTAATAATATGGAACTTTCATGGATATGCTTACCTTTCTGTTTGAATGTGTACTTAATAATATGGAACTTGGATGGATATACTTACCTCTCTCTTTGGATGTGTACTTATTAATATGGAACTTTGATGAATATACTTACCTCTCTGTTTGGATCTGTACTTAATAATATGGAACTTTGATGGATATGCTTACCTTTCTGTTTGATGTGTACTTATTAATATGGAACTTGGATGGATATACTTACCTCTCTGTTTGGATGTGTACTTATTAATACGGAACTTTGAGGATATACTTATCTCTCTGTTTGGATGTGTACTTAATAATATGGAACTTTCATGGATATGCTTACCTTTCTGTTTGAATGTGTACTTATTAATACGGAACTTTGATGGATATACTTACATCTCTGTTTGGATGTGTACTTATTAATATGGAACTTTGATGCATATACTTACCTCTCTGTTTGGATCTGTACTTAATAATATGGAACTTTGATGGATATACTTACCTCTCTGTTTGGATGTGTACTTATTAATATGGAACTTGGATGGATATACTTACCTCTCTGTTTGGATGTGTACTTATTAATATGGAACTTGGATGGATATACTTACCTCTCTGTTTGGATGTGTACTTATTAATATGGAACTTTGATGGATATACTTACCCCTCTGTTTGGATCTGTACTTAATAATATGGAACTTTGATGGATATACTTACCTCTCTGTTTGGATGTGTACTTATTAATATGGAACTTGGATGGATTTACTTACCTCTCTGTTTGGATCTGTACTTATTAATACGGAACTTTGATGGATATATTTTCCTCTCTGTTTGGATGTGTACTTATTAATATGGAACTTTGATGGATATACTTACCCCTCTGTTTGGATCTGTACTGAATAATATGGAACTTTGATGGATATACTTACCTCTCTGTTTGGATGTGTACTTATTAATATGGAACTTGGATGGATATACTTACCTCTTTGTTTGGATGTGTACTTATTAATATGGAACTTTGATGAATATACTTACCTCTCTGTTTGGATGTGTACTTAATAATATGGAACTTTGATGGATATGCTTACCTCTCTGTTTGAATATATGATTAGTAGTAAAGAACTGAGTGGGTCTGTAATTGAACTTCTCGTTCAATCCCACTTTGTGGATCTTATCTGAACCGAGGATGAAGATGACGTTCGTAGAAGGTCCCATCCGCAGTCGGATTATGTCGCCATATTGCTTTCTTAGAAGGAGACTAACTTCATACAAGTCTTTGTTCATACTTCTAACTTGTAGAATGTTTCCTGTTGATTAATAACCGTAATTCAGTAATATCTTATACAATATGAAGCAATATATCAATAGAGAATTGTCATTGTCACTGTCATACACATATTTTACGAAACGTCTTAAAACTAATACTAAAATTAGTTTTAACTTTGTAACAAAAAAGGATTGACACACAATATTCCGGTATACCACAAACGTCAATATAATAAATTACTGAAGCGCTAGTAACCAGTAAATATAGCATATATTCAACCAGAGCACCAACATGAATAATCTGTTAAGACCAATCAATTTGTGTTAATTGTCAATCAATTTGTGTTAATTGTCAATCAATTTGTGTTAATTGTAATCTAGGATAAACATATTGTAACTCTTTATAAAAAATCTATCAAAACAGGAACTTCCTTAAATACTATCGAAGTAATAGACACATAACAGGCTACACAAATAATAGATACCTGAACTTTATTTGTGTTTTACGGCACACCAACACAACACGGGTATATAGAAACACAAGCAATTCCAGGACCACTCTCTATTCACATCTTGAACAAAATATGCAGAATGAGCCTAGAACCTTCTAACCTTTCCCGGGAACCACAAGGGGTAGATAACTAAAAGGCTGAACAAGTAATACATCTATTAAATTAAATGCGTCCACGTTATAAAAGGTTACCTATGTAATAGATCCATGAAGAAAGATAAAAATATCGGACAGGGAAAGCAGCATTCAAGGACGACAGTCAACCACAAAACACAAAAACAAACATGCAAACAGACAAACGAGAAGGCAAAAGTAATAAAAAATGCAAACGACATCACAAACACAAAAGGGTTGACAATAGGTCTACCGCCTTCGAACGGTCAGTGGCAACAAAGGCCACTGGGGGTTTAAACCGGTTCTAGGGAGCACTAAATCTCACACTTACCCTACAGTCATCCCATTAAAACAGGACAGTGTAAATAAAGAAATCCCCGCCATGATCTAATCTCTAACCAACAAGGCAGCATCAATAGGCAATATAAGTAAAACACAAATATGCTCGTGTAAATATAATACAAAAAAAACAATAGCCTAATAAGCCACAATGAAGGTACTCAATGACTTGGCAGAAGCCACAGCAATAACCATTAAGGGCACAACAAGAAAGATCATAGACAAACATCAAACGCCACCGTCTCAATGGGCTTTAGGTAGGCGTCATCATAGGGTCCACAGCCTGTCCGGTCATCGTACAATTAAAGAGGAAAGCATAGTGGTGAACTGTAAAAGGGTCCACCATGAAGACTGCTCAAGTAAAAGATCTCTAAAATACTACTCAATGTATAGATTCCTAAAAGGCTAACTAATTAATAAATCACACAAGCAATACATCCCTAAAAGGCTACACAAGTAATATATCCTTATAAGGTTACCCAAGTAATAGATCCCTAAAAAGCTGCCAAAGTTATAGATACCTAAAAAAAAAGCCTAGCCAAATAATAGATCCCTTAAAATATCCCTTATGAAATATATTCCTAAAAGGCAACTCAAGTAGTATATCCGTAAAAGGCTCCCCAAGTAAACGATCCCTTACAGAAAGTTCAAGTAATATATGCCTAATATACTGCCAAGTATATAGATCCCTTGAAATACCCAAGTAATAGATCACTAAAAGGCTACCCAATTTATATATCCCTAAACGGCTCTCCAAGAAATAGATCCCTAGACGGTTGTCCAAGTATAGATCGGCCGTATGTTACCCAAGTAATAGATTCTTTAAGGGTTACCCAAATAATAGATACAATTAGTTCAACTTAACAGAGTACCTAAATATCACTAAAAAGCTGCCAAAGTAATAGATCCCTAAAGGGCTTCCCGAATAAAAGACTCTTAAAAGGCTATCCAAGTAATATATCCCGAACTTATTGTCCAAGATATAGCTCCCTAAATGGTGACCCAAGTAAAAGGTCGCACAAAGACCCAACTAACAGATGGTTGGAATAGTGTGATTCTAATAACAGCTAAATTTAAAACGGATAGCAAGAAGTAGTATCTGCTGTTTCAACTTGAGGGGCGTCCGTGGCCGAGTGGTTAGTGTCTCTGACTTCAAATCAATTGTCACCGCTGTGTGTTAGATACCTCATAGGTCTAGGAATCTTTAAGTGAGGAAGCTATCCAGCTGACGAGCGGTGATTCTACCGAAATGCCCCCGCCCCCCTGTGCTCGAGCATTGTCCAGAGGGTCACCTGAGGTCTTCCTCCACTAATTAAAGCTGGAAAAGTTGCCATATGACCTTAGCTGTTGGTTAGATTGTGTAATCTAACAACAAATTCACAATTTAATCTGTGTGGTCATGTGATCAGAGAAATTGAAGATGGCGTCGAAGATGATACGGTGTCGGACCGGTATTTATTTGGAAAAAAAAAGGGGAAAATGCTCATTTTACAAGAGCTATCGACAGATAAAAACCTAATGTGAAGCCAATGATATGCATTTCTGTCAATATACATACCTAGCCTATAATATTATAATGCTCAATATCCAGACTGGGTCGATAATGTTTTTTTTTTGTTATTCTCTCATATTACCATTTTCATTAAAAAAAAATCCTGCTTTTTCATTCCAAAAACAGTGTCATCCTGCCATGAATTGCCTTTGTATGATATGTTCCATTTTGGGAATATTCTTTTAAAGCACTACTTTTGAGGGTTACGACCCTGGACGCAGAAAAATATCAGTCCCACCCAATACACAGACATTGCGGTATATAAACATTAATTAAAAGTAAGTCCCTAGTATAAAACGTAGTTATTTTATTGAAAAATGGCACGTGCGTGTGGGAATTGTGGGAATTGCGTTTGTTGCTTCCAAGGGATCACATTTTCAGCATTTATTCTAAATGAAACTAATGAAAAACAGTCCATTCTACACTTTGCGAACAGTTGCGCGTGAAACGGTCTATTAAAATATGTTTGAAAATGTATGTTAATATCCTGTCTGGTATGGTGATTTTTCAAACTGAGAGCGATATTGACATATGAAAATTATTAACCTACATTATCCATAAATTATTTGAGTTGCGGCAAATCGTTCATATTTGGTAGTTTAACATTGTTTTTAATGGATAATAGATAATTAGTGGTATCCTTCCAATAGAAGGGATGTAAATTGGTAAAGAAATTGATATTAAAATAGAAAGAAAACACACTTTATGCCCGCACTTTTCTTCGAGATGAGTTAAAGTTAATGAAGTTGTCATCGAAAGTATCCTGAGATTTGCAGCAATGCATGGCGAAGTTACACAGGATAGGCGATTATTATAACAACTTATTTTACAGCCTAGCAGAGAACATACAACATATATGACGACAGAAGAACCGCCTTTTGGACGATAAATGGCAGAAGCGTCGTACGACAGGGGCCCTTCGATGATAAGTGTCAGAGGTGTCCTTGTACAGTTTAGAGAGACACGTAGCATCTTGATATAATACTTAAAATTACATCTCGATAATTAACGCAGTTCGGACTTTTAACCTGCTTACACATGCACAAAAAAATGGGAATGAATTTAACTGAATGCTAATTGCTTAGGTTTTTATAATCTAGGTCATTATGACCTAGTTTATGACAAAGCCATACCTAAATATGAAACTTAAATATACATAGACCTAGCAAATAATACGAGTTAAACACACATAAGCCATTATTCGTTAGTGTAAGAGATTTAAAATCTAAATTTGAACATTGTTAGTGGAACTAATAAAGTTTTACGAAGAATGACACGTACAAACACTTTAAAATGAAGACGTATTTGCGTCTTAAAAACGTAAATGTTTTTATTGTAAATCTAGTGGAGTAAAAAACTCCTAAAGGAACCAATGACAATCTTGTGATATTTTATACCTCTCGGAATACCGTTATGTTTCTTGCGAATCAGTATTAATATAAGAGGTCACTTACCAACTATTGGCCATGGTCGCGGTCCAGGAGGGTATCTCGCAGACTTGTTATCTCCAAATATGTACCATGACGCAAATATAAATATGATCACCACCAGTAGGGACGTAGGGTCGCAGATATTCTGTAAGATAGCAGACACGTCCATGTTGTCGATGTCCTATACAGACTGATCCCGCAAAAAATCTATAAATGGAAGAACACAGAATCTTCTTTCAACGTCAGTCAGTTTGAACAATATTATGATACACGTATGACAACATGTCACAGGCTATTACACATACATATATAACATCGTTTTCACCTTCATTAGAGCTTCCCGCAAATAATGCAATGGTTAACTCAAAGAGAACGATGATCTTGAATCTTAGTTAGAGGATATGTTTATTCAACATTGTATTTAAACAGTATATGTTTTGTGTTCTGTTTTCCTTAAAAAAAATCATACCGCATTATTGTTTTCTCTAAATAATGAATAGAATAGAATAGTTTATTTCATACCAAAGACCATAGGCCCATGAGTACACAAATGCTTATTTAACAATATACAAAATATCAATAGGTGGTGATACAGTATACATAGTAACTATTATCAAGTGATTAAGCATGGTTCAACTGAAATATACTTGTTATAGCAATGAAGTAGTCATATACTCCTATCAAATGTAGGTATATACATAGAAATATGAACTAAATATGATTTTAGAATTTGTATAATGTATTCACTTTCCTTGATAATTGATCGGTACTTAACGTGTTCTGTGAATGCTAAATTTCCTGTTCAACAGTTATACCTATTTTTGGAATACAATACAAGGTAGAAAATATATTTGATGTCATTATACTATACTCTCAAACTAATTGTATATACGAGTAAATTACACAAAGTCCAGTTCTATATAAATCCGGGTACAAGTCATATCATTCCATTATTAACTTAACATCAATTTAAATGAAAATCCCAGAGGCAGAGTTATTTAAAACCAAACAACTATGTAATCATACAGAGTTCCAGGATATTATAAAAAAAGAGTCTAGTAATGAATATGTATGGGAATACATAAAAGGAAATATATGAAATGAAACAATAAGGTAGGATACGGCAATAAAAAAGGAGACAACAACAGATACAAATAAACGTACTGAAATAGATCAAAACTAAAATACCATTCTAATTTCTACACCAATCGATGACATCCATATAATAACAAGAAAAAAAGAATCCAAAAAATACACCTACTAAATGACATTATCGACAACAGAATGATGAAAGCTTTAATAGTTGAAAACAACGAAAGAAACAGAAAAATACTCTAAAAAAATCAGAGGCAAACACTTGTTTTAAAAATTAATAACTAATGACTCTTCCTGCACTCTTTGAGATTACCCCAATCTAACTTTCCAAACTGACATAAGCGACCAGGTCGTGTCAAATTTAGAAAGTTTGATTGGGGTTATTTTAGAAAGCGCATGGATAATCACTTTGTCATCAGCGGCGTAGCAAAGGGTTCGCTTAATAAAGGTATGTTGAACCGTAAATTTCACAGAAACGAATTCTTCACACGTGTGAGGAATTCGTGCGAATTCTTCACACTTTTGTAACAAATACGGCCGTAATTATCACTAATCGTAAATGTGACATATACGTTTGACTTTTTGTTTACTTTTTCGTACGAACTTATTTTTCACAGACAGCTGACAGGATTCAGTTTATCGCTTATATCATACAATTGGTATGTTAACAGTCTACATTTTTCATGCAATCTTGACCAACCTTGGACAAAACTTATATGACCAAAAGATCTCGGCCAAGTTCGATTATGGGCCGGATCGTACAAGTATGGCCAGAGTTATGGCCCATGATTTAGCAAAAGTGCCATATTCTACCTTGTTAACACACTACAGTAGAGTCAATTATTGACCAATCTGAATCATATTAAGACAGAATGTGAATGTTTATAAAATGCAAGCCAAGTTCGAGTTTCGGTCATATCGGCTTAGTAACACCAGAGTTATTTCCCTTGATTTAGCAAGAAGCTGTATTTGATCTTGTTAACACTCTAGAGGCTTTATTTCAAGACAAATCTTAATAATATTTGGACAGAATATGTATGACTATAAGATCGCGGTCAAGATCGAGTATGGGCTAGAAACGCCAGAGTTGTTATTGCCCTCGATTTAGCAAAAATGCCATATTGCATTTGGTCAAGTTAAACTTTCGCTTAGATAGGATCATTAAAAGCAGAGTTATGCGCCCCTGATTTAGCAATGATTGTTCTATTGGTTTTCCGAGCAATAACTCATATAATAAAGCGCATGCAAGTACCAATTTGGTCTGTGGATACAGTATTGGGATGCTGAGATGTTGGGTGCCAAAACTGGGTCACTATGATCTTGACCTTCAAGGTCATACATGTGTTACCCCTGTCCGTCCATGCGTGCGCCTGTCCGTCCGAAATTTCATGTCGGCATCTTAACTTTCGCACAGTTATTCCTCATATAAAACAATGGTGCGCAGCGCGCAACGGCCGGGCGGCTATATTCATGGTCAATGTCGCTGGGCGCTTAGAGGTCATAGAGTTTGTATGGACATTCGTGTCCGCTCTGTATATTCCACATACATAGACCGATTTTCAAATTACTCATGACACATTTATTCCTCATAACACAAGCGTGCAACTGCCAGGTGGCTACCTTCAATGTCATGGTCGCACTAAAGCAGGGGCACCCATGTAGTATGGACACATTTGTAGATAATGAACCTTTATGAAAGGGATTTACCTGTTTTGATATTTTCATATGTTTCGTTTACGGACAAACATGTAACCATTAAAATATGGTAAACGTCGTGCGATTTTACCTTTACGACTGTTCTATGTTATTTTTGCATCAAACGCCTATTTATTAAAAATCTCCCATTTAACGGACCAAATGATGTAAAGTATTTTTATCAATACATGTCGTTAGGTCTGTCATGTCTGCTATCATAAAAAAAGACTATAGAAGCCCGCTGTTTCGATAACGAAGCGAACAGATGCGACGACGAAGCGCGAAGGTGCGATGGCTGCACCTTCGCGCATCGCCATTGCACCTTCCCGCAACGTCATCGCACCTTTGCGCTTCGCCATCGCACCTTCGGGCACCGCCATCGCATCTTCGTGCATCGTCATTACATCTTATGGCACCGATTTTTGTGAAATATCCGCACGTATTCTTCACATGCTTCACATGTGTGAAGAATTCGCACGAATTCCTCACACGTGTGAAGAATTCGTTTCTGTGAAATTTACGGTTCAACAAAGGTATGTGTACTTTATTTGATCAAAATCCGTTTAGAATTCACGTAGAAATGTTAAAAAAATAGCTGAATCAAGGCTTTCATTTTGCCTTTTTTTTGCCGTGTACTCGATCAAAACGTCACGTTGTATAGCCAGCCTGTTATTATCCGGGCCGCAGACGCTCATTTATTATTGATATCACAAAATACTGAATAAATAGTAAAATTGCGACCAACTTTAATCTTCTTCTGCATTGTTAACAATGGACTGTCTATGGACATGACTATCTATGGATATGACTATCTATGGATATGACTATCTACGGACATGGCTATCTATGGATATGATATATGGACATGATTATCTATGGACATGACTATCTATGGATATGACTATCTACGGACATGACTATCTATGGATATGACTATCTGTGGACATGACTATCTGTGGACATGACTATCTATGGATATGACTATCTATGGACATGACTATCTGTGGACATGACTATCTATGGCTATGACTATCTATGGATATGACTATGATATCTTCAACTGACCAACAACTCTAGCCATCTTGTGACGTGAATTTCGCCTTCACTTGAACGCATCAAATTTATTCTTCGACTAAAATGCTCGACCATACTACGAGGGTAAATAAATTGTATTTACTTACTATACAGATGGCAATGGCGTATATGTTATCGCATAATATCACAGCTATATTTTAGAGCACACACATTAGGAATTTACCATCTTGCAAATTTGGCGTTAAAGTTTTCACTAAAATATGTGTTTACTTGATCCAGTCTTAACTATATAGGGCATGGAAGATAAAACAAATACTGTACTCGCGACATACATTTTACCCTCATCGCGACATACATTTTACCCTCAGTGAGACATTAATGTAAATACGTAGTTATTTATCTGGTTATACAAATGTTAGAAGAGTGTGGGTCAAGGGTATAAGTGCAAAATATCACTTTCACGTATCCCTAACTAGTATTAAAACTGTAGGAGGGCTCAGTGATAAGATATCGGAAATATGCAGAGGACTCATTTATCTTGAACATGGGTTTGGCGTTCGTGAGTTTAGGGATATATAGGATCGTGGCACCAATTGCAAGGCAGTGGAAGACAATTAGTACAACAGTCTTTCGACGTTGCTATAAAGCCCGATTTATTTCTAATTCTAATTACCACTACAAAAAAAACTTTTAATTATTTTGAAGATCACGTAAAGCAACACTTTGCATAAGCTCTAGACTTATTGGGATTTTTTGTTGTTTTTGTTGTTTTTTTGGAGGAAAAAAGGTGGGAGTGGTGGGTGGAGGCGCAATTGCAAATTCAGGAGCAAGTGCAGATAAAACTTGCAATAAGCGTCTAGTTTCATCGACATATTTATGACTTTTCCACACGATATACAAACTTACCACACTTGTCCATACTTAATACAAAATTATCACACAACCTTAGCTAAGTTTATTTCTCCTTTTCAAAAAAAAATTCACTAGAGAAAAAAATCTACTTTTTTGGTCTGTTACAATATTTAAGCGTATTTTACTTACGGCAATGTGGACAATTGCACTATGTGGACTTGCCAGGAAGTTTGTGAAGCACTTATTTCCCCATTAGCTAATACTTGCGTCAGGTATGGTACTGCATAAATTGTTGGTATCCCTATGGATACGAACTGAGCACCTGTTGCCGAAGATTTTATTTTGTTTTGCAACATACTCAGGCGGATGTTATTGAACACTTAAAAACACATTTCGGAATTTTGGTGACATATTTAAACACTGACAACCCTTTATTTTGTGTTTTATTAATACTATTTATCTTCAAGAAATTCAACTTAACAAAGCTAAAATTTCTGATACTATCGTTTCTTTTCTTGAGTTATATCGCTTTATTGAAAATTGAGAAACAGTATACAAATGCATGACAAGAGAGACGTTTTAATTATGCCATTTTTCATTATTCCCAATCAGACGGAAGTGTTCCTCCAGCAACCTCCTATGGGTTTTATGTTTCTCAAATTATTCGTCACTCTAGAGCTTATAGTCGAGTTGAAGATTTAAAAAAAATCGTAACCTTTTAATAATTAAAATGCTGTCCATCATGGCATGGCTACCGTTACCATTAACTTCGAAACACCTTTGCAATGTTATTATCGTAATTTAACCCCTCTATCGACTGTTAAACTATAAAGGCATTTTAAGAAATATTATAAGTCAAGGACCATCATGTCCTGATTCTATGGGAACGTGTTTTAAAAGATCCTTGGTCATGATAACATTCATACAGTCGTTAATCAACTTGTCAGGAAACTTTTCAAAAGAGGCATAGGCACTATCATTTTGCTACTCAATGCATTTTAGTGGTTGACTAATTTACATTTCGCCGCTTGACCTGACATTTTGTGGAACCCATGATGACGTCTACCTAAATCCTGAAAAGACGGTAACGTTTGATGATTGTATTCAAACTTATACCTACGTTTATAGTAACGTTGTAAAGAAAGTGGTGCGCGTCTCCAATTAGTGTGACCGAGTTCGATTGATTTAATTGGATTTTATAGTCGCACCAACAGCTAAGTTAATATGGCTTTCCAGCTTCCATTGGTGGAGGAAGATCCCAGTTGCCTCTCCGGGCTTTTTTCCTTGCACTGGCAGGAGGGCACTTGGGTAGAACCACCGACGTACCGCATGCCAATTGGAAAGCGTCCTCATATACTAAAAGAAATAAGTTTAGCAAGTAAATATGGATATCTAGCTTAAATAAATCTATTGTAATTTTATAATGTGAAGTATTTGAAAACATTGGAATGACATTCTTTATCTGTTATTTGTGTTCCAATGTAAGTATCAGAGTTATCTCCCATTTAGTTAAAATAACATGTTTCACGTTTAAAAAATACAAATATGGTCAAGATCTTGATATATATAAAAGAAAGAAAGTCATAAAATATGGTAAAGTTTGGTAAAAGAATTCAAAAATTTAAAACAAAAAAATTCAAAATAAAATCAAAAAATATTCAAAAAAAATATCAAACCAAAAAAAATCAAAACAAAAAAAATCAAAAAAAAAATCAAGAAAAAAAAATATATAAAAAAGGAAGTCATAAAATCTGGTAAAGTTTGGCAAAAATCAGATGCAAAATGAAGGCCCTATCGTATGACGAGGCAAATTGTAGCACTTTTAACAAAATCAAGGCCCATAACTCCGCTGTTACTGGTCCGATCCGGCTGGTTTTCGAACTTGACCGAGCTTTCATTGACATTAACAATCTGATAAAGTTTGGTAAAGATCGGATAAAAAATGAAGGCCCTATCGTCTTGAGGCAAAATATAGCATTTTTAACTAAACAAGGGCCATAACTCCGCTGTTACTGGTCCGATATGAATGGTTTTCAAACTTGTCCGAGCTTTCATTGATATTAACAATCTGATAAAGTTTGGTAAAGATCGAATGAAGCCCCTATCTTCTTAACGAGGCAAAATATAGCAGTTTTAACTAAATCAAGGGCCATAACTCCGCTGTTACTATTCCGATATGGCTGATTTTCGAACTTGTCCGAACTTTCTTTGATATTAACAATGCGAAAAGTTTGGTAAAGATAGGATGAAAAGTGAAGGCCCTATCGTCTTAACGAGGCAAAATATAGCATTTTTAACTAAATCAAGGGCCATAACTCCGCTGTTACTAGTCCGATCTGGCTGGTTTTGGAACTTGTCCGAGCTTTCATTGATATTAACAATCTGATAAAGTTTGGTAAAGATCGGATGAAAAATGAAGGCTCTATCGTCTTAACGAGACAAAAGTTAACGACGGACGACGGACGGACGGACGACGGACAACTCGCCATCCCATAAACCGCAAAACCAATTGACAATAACCTTGCCATTATAAAGATATAGGGAACCAAAGTTTACCATTTGTGAAATTACCTCCCTTTACATTGAAATAAGAACGAAATTATAATTTCTGCATTTTGATTTTTTTTCCGCAGATATCGTTTGAAAACAATGCCCTGCATATAATCCATAATTATGTTAATTATTTTGTTTATGACCTCTGCGCAGCATAGTCAAGAACATGAGCAATCGGATTTACAATGTTATTTACTTGCTAAACTTATTTCTTTCAGTATATAAAGATTCCTGGTCCTATTTGGGCTCGAACACACAGCGGTGAAGGGCAAGTGATTTCATGTCAGAGACTCTTACCATTTGGCCTCGGACGCCCCGACCCAAGTTCGAAGTCCCGCTAAAGATACTGAGTTTTCTTTGTCTGGTTAAACAAAGCAGTTGACCTCTCCCCATCTAATCCACTACAAATAAAAAAATACCTTTTGCAAAAACACATGTTTCTACATTACATCCACCATTAACGTTTTAAACCAATATTAAAGGGACACACGGCAATCTTTATTTTTTAAAACTCACGGCGTCCCGCTAGTTTTTCTGCATAACTTGCATTTGTTCAATCGTTAATATTAATTATAAAAATAATATTAAGCAATTTTTGTTTGTATATATATATTTTTGATATTAAAACTTATTGTATAATAAGACGAAATAGTGAATTCTTAAAATTTGATTTATTTAAATGTCACCAGGGTAAAGGTAAAAATGATACTGGATATATAAATCGAGACACCCATTTCAAACACTTCAAGATTGCCGTGTGTCCCTTTAACGGTACAAAACTAAACAATGATCCAATATTAACGTATAAACTAAACAATGATCGCTGTTAGGAAAAACTGTATTTGTTTGAAATGATGGCCTTAGCCAACACACAGTAGCTCAGTATTACTTTCTTTTAGTTAGCTTTATACAAGGTCATGCAGCTAAAACTGAGTGTCCTATCGAGAAATGAATACGTACTTTCCTAATCGCGGTACACCCATCCAAGATGGGCAACGATGATAATGCCAATAGAAAAGTCCTGCATCAATGTGCAATAATGTGAATAAGTTTGTGTTATTATGCTATTTTAATTCTTTACAATATGCCAATAATATACTCTAATTACAAAATATCAGAGATTATGGTATTCGTTAAACCCTATGCTGGTCAACACCTATGCAGTTTAGAGGCAAGCATTAGTAATCACTAATAGTTTGAGTTCAGTGTATTATCAAGCCCTGATGTGTGTAGATGCTACCGGCCATTCAGGTTTAACCCTGTATCATGTATTTAGTTACAAAGCTATATATGGCACTTGAGCAAAAATCCCAGACTGTCCTTAGTGTATACTTGTCTATTTGGTTTTGAAACTATGCATATTTGGAATATCTTGAACGTAAAAAGAGAGAACTAATGTTGAGGCCGTTTTCCCGCAAGTGAAACACATAATGATTTATTCGTATTGGGGTTGACCCCCATGATTCTTCCAGATCGCCTCCAGCCCTTTATCAGTCATGTTTTATGTTTCTTTAGATAGGATCAGGCGAAAAATAGAAAACAACAATATATGTACAGTTAAACCATGTCGGGGCGTTAACCATATAGATGTATGAATGATTTGTGTATGTACACGGTTTCATGTATCCTTGTCATCACACATATATAACCGTGAAGAGTGTATGTCAGTCCTGGTACTAAAGGATTACTGACCTGTGACAACTTTGAAGCACTTTCAAGTTAAACGAAAAGTACTTCAATGTATAACCTTGAACCATAACATACTATTGATAAATTTGTAACTGGATTAGGATTTGTTTATATTGTATACTGAACTAAAAAGGTTTAGCACGACCTTTTAGAGACATAGACAAAATATATGAGCATTGATATAATTGTTTGAAGATATTAGAAATACAAGGTATAAGGATTGTGTTATTTTATTATTTTCTAAGCGAAGTATCAGAATTACCCCTCATATATTAAAAACAACTTATTTTATTATACACATGTATTGCTTGAACACATTTTATGTCTGGCACTGACACGGATTGCCCATTCTGGCATTGTTTAAATACCCATGAAACGTGTTCACAACGATTTTTCGTCTCAAACAAACACATTCAAATATTCCGTAATTTTAAAATTACCTCCCTTTTCATTGAAATTAGAACGATTTTCGATAACATGTAACAGTATTTACCCATCATATTTGCTTCGTTTTTATCACCGACTTTGTTTACAAATGGCTTTGTAGCGTTAATATTGGTCATATCTATATCACTTTATCATTTACCCCGAACATACACGGTTTTGCATCTCGTCTATGGAAATGACATGCATGTACACTAAAAAAAAAGTAATCCGATTACGTTTTTGTGGATTTCTGGTAATTGACAAAAGATATTGTGACGAAATTTCAAATATAATTAGAAGAAAATGTTTGCTACAAATTTATTTTATTATCACAATAACAACATTTGAGATCAACAAATAATAAAAGGTAAAACAACATTACCCTCCAAACCAAAAATATCAACTTCATTCGATATAGCATTGAACGTTCAATATCTCGTGTGTCCACCGTTAGCATTAACAACATATAAACAACTTCTTCTCGTGGACATAATGTAATTTCGAACATAATTTTGTCGAATATTGTTCCATTGTGCGAGGATTCTCTGCTCCAATTCCCATAAGTTTTGAAGCTGGTTGTGGCCTCTTCTAATACGTCGACATAACTCGCCCCATACATTCTCGATCGGATTAAGGTCCGGTGAATTGGACACCCATGGAAAAACATTTATCCTGTGGGCTTTTAGAAGATGGGTTTTTCCACATGCGGTGTGGCTAGGTGCCTCGTCATGCATGAGCTGCATACCTCTGTTGTGGCGTATCATCGGAATGGCTACAGGAAGCAGAATTTCATTCTAATAAAGGGCCGCGTTAAGGTTGCCGTTGATCACAATTGCCTGTGTCTTTGTGTGTAGCGACACTCCCGCCCAAATTATAATGGAACCACCGCGAAAATGATCTCTTTCGATGACGCATGTGTCACTGAAACCTTCGCAGCGCCTCCTGTAAACGCGTTTACGTCCATCATTTCCATGAAGCTGTATGCGTGTTTCGTCGGTGAAAAGTACTTGCGCCCAGTCGGCCCTACGAAACCGCAAATGTGCACGTGCCCATTGCAATCTGGCTCTGCGATGACATGGAGTCCATACAATGCCATGAAACGGTCGTCTGGCCTGGATCCTTACACTACGTAGTCGACTTCTTATCGTCACAGCGCAGTACGCTGTCTCTCTCGCAAATGGGACAAAACGATATACCGGTCTTGAACACGCGTTATTGCCATACCACGTGGTCGTCTGGGAAGATTTTGTACACTTCCGGTACGTCTGTACTCATCCACCAGTTTTGTTTCTGCACATGCATCCTTCTAGCAACCTGGAAAGATACACACATAATTTTGTGTAAAGTTGTTTTAAGTTTTGAATGCTTGTGATATGCTAAAACTAACCTGCGAATGAGAGAAGCTCCAACTGCTATCCCCTTTTCTTCAATAGAAATGAGTCCCATTTTATGTTTTTCAGGCGTGTCCATCCATACATGGTATAAAAAACCTCGTTCCATTTCATTAGATATGAAATGCAATTTGCACGAGCAACTTACCTTGTTTTAACCGTTCGCGCGTCAACGCATCCGAACAACGAGAGATAACACAAATCTGATTGCTGAATATTACTAAGAGATTACTAGAATTAACACATGAGAAATTTAAAGGATTCATCTTCAAAAATTAAATAATTACAACCATCCAAAATCGGAGTACTTATAACATTTTAAGTGTATGTGCTAAATTTATTTTGCTCAGTATATATTGTTGATTATAAATTGTACCGTGACCTTAACTTTTTGCAAATTTATAACGTCGTTATAAATAACGTAAATATGTTTACTGACCTTGTCTTTATCACGATTGATTGATATTGAAAATAGAAGCAGACGACATCGGAGATATCATATCACTATGGAGAAGACAACCTCATTTGAATGATAACAATTCGAAGTAGACGACTTAACTAAAATTATGACATCTTGAAATAGACGACCTTATTTAAATGATGACCTCTGGGAATAGACGACCTCATTTAAATAATGACAACTTGGAGTAGACGATCTCATTTAAACGATGACCTCTTGGAGTAGACGACCCCATATAAATAGACACAACTTGGAGAAGACAAGCTCATTTAAATGATAACAATTCGAAGTAGACGATCTAACTAAAATGATGACATCTTGAAATAGACACAACTTGGAGTAGACGACTTCAATTAAATGATAACAATTCGGAGTAGACGACCTAATTAAAATGATGACATCTTGAAACAGACGACCTCATTTAAATGATGACAACTTGTAGTAGACGACCTTATTTAAATATTGATATCTTGTAGAAGACGACCACATTTAATTGATGACAACTTGGAGCAGACAACCTCATTTAAATGATAACATCTTGGAGTAGACGACCTCAGTTAAATGATTACAGCTCCAAGGAGAAGACCACATTTAAATGATGACAGCTCCGAGGAGAAGACCTCATTTAAGTGATGACACCTTGGAGTAGACGACCTCATTTAAATGATGACAACTTGGAGTAGACGACCACAGTTAAATGATGACAGCTCCGATGAGAATACCTCATTTAAATGATGATATCTTGGAGTAGAGACCTCATTTAAATGATGATATCTTGGAGTAGACGACCTCATTTAAATGATGACAACTTGGAGTAGACGACCTCATTTAAATGATGACAACTAGGCTTGGACGACCTCATTTAAATGATGACAACTTGGAGTAGAGCACCTCATCTAATTGATGACATCTTGTAGTAGAAGACCTCATTTAAATGATGACAACATGAAGTACATGACCATATTTAAATGATGACATCTTGTAGTAGACGACCTCATTTAAATGATGACAAATTAAATCAACTAATTTAAATCGGGACTCCAGGAATTTCATAATAAGTTTGTTTTAGTTCCTGCTGATAAAACAGCTAATACTATAATTATTGTTTGACGCCTCCATTACGTCAATGTTTATCTCAGGAACTCGGGAGTACTTATTAGTATACTCCAGTGCAATCTACTGAAGATGATGTTGTTTCGACGCATATCATTCAATGCAAGATTGTCAAGGCTGGAATATACGCAAAGCAAAACAGACTTACAACGATATACTGGATTCCCATATTACACAAACAACCATGTAAAGCCCGTTTTATTTCCAATTCTAGTTCTTGCACCACTACATATATCTTTTAACATCTTGTCTTACTGCAGTTAAAGATCACTTAAACAATATTGTGCTAAAGCTTATGAAAACTCTGGGATTAACTTATGTTGGTCTATTAAAAATTCAGGCGATAAAATGTGCAATAAACGTCAAGCTTCATTTATAAGTACTTACGATTTTTCTACATTATATAAAACTTTAGCACACAACCTTATCAAAGACAAGCTTATTGCTCTCATTAAAAAATACTACATTTTTGGCCTGTAACAATATTAAATCAATTTTACTAACAGCAGCTTGGACAATTACACTACGTGGACTTGCCATGAAGTTTGTGAATCACTTATTTTTCTATTAGATAATATTTTCGACAAATTGTTGGTATCCCTATGGGTACGAACTGTACGCTCTTTGTCGCAGATTTGTTTTTATATTTCTATGAAAGAGATTTCATGTTGAGTCTTTCACCAGATACCCAGGCAGATGTTATTGAAGCCTCTCGGTATCTGGATGACATACTAAACATTGACAACCCTTTCTTTTCTACTATGGTTAATAATATATATCCTACAGTACTTCAACTTAACAAAGCTAATATTTCTAAAATTAACGCTTCTTTTCTCGATTCACATCTCTCGATTGAAAATGGTGAAATAATAAGCAAAATCTATGACGTGAGAGATGATTTTAATTGTGATATTGTTAATTATCCCCAATTAGATGAGGATGTTCCCCGAGCAACTTCGTGTCTCAAATTATTCGGACTACTTTAATATTCGTAATCTTTGTATAACTAAAAAGCTCCTCTATCAGGGCTACCGTTACCATAAAAGAGTATGATAGTGGACCTTTGGAAACGGCCGAACACGATAAATACGAAATATTGCAGTCTCGGTGTGATTGAGACTGTTCATGAACAGTGGTGAAATATGCTTGCTACCGTTCACTCCCTCTAGCCCGGGATTGAGCAGAACTCAATATTCATAACATCAATAGTACATAATTTTAACCATCCCGAAGATGCATATGGCGGTTGATATGCTACTTATTTTATTATTCCATGTCCAGCGACGTATGGTCCCAGTATCTAACAAAATTCTATGCCCTGAAGAGCAAAATAAACAAAATGGAAGTTAGTTGGGATCATTCGTAAAACCTTTGCACAATTGTTATTGTAACCCTAATCTTCTTTCCAAATATAAAAGTAATTTAAGAATTCTTCTGCGACAAGGACTATCACAACCTGACTTCTGTGGAGACGTGATTTACAGGCTTCGTAAGATCCTTGGTCATGATCACTTTCATACTATCTTTATTGAACTTGTTAAAATGTTTATCAAAATAGGTTATGACCCTATCATTTTGCAACGCACTGCATGCTTAGTGTTGGACCCATTTACAGTTCGCCACTATGCTTTCCTCTTTATTTGTGCGATGACCGGACAGGCTTTGGACCCTATGATGACGTCTACCTTAAAGCCCAAAAGGACGGCGACGTTTGGTGTTTGTCTGTAATATTGTCTTGTCGGACCCGCAATGGTTTATGCTTTTGTTGCTCTGGCTTCTGCCAAGTCATTGACTACCTTCTTCGTGGCTTTCTAGGCTATTGTTTTTATGTATTTATATATACACGAGCATCTTTGTGTTTTACTTATATTGCCTATTAATGCTGCCTTGCGGGTTAGAGAATATTTCAGGACGGTAGAGCTATTGTCTATCCTTTTTGTGTTTGTGACGTCATATGCCTTCATTGCCATTCATGTTTGTCTTTTTGCGTGTTTTTGGGTTTACTGTGTTCTGTGAAAACTGCATTTCCTGTACGACTTGTATACTTATTTTTAAAACAGAAGATCTGATTTAAATGATGACATCTTGGAGTAGACGACCTCATTTAAATGGTGACAACTTGGAACAGACGATCTCATTTAAATAATGACATCTAGGAGTAGACGACCTCATTTAAAGGATGACAACTTGGAACGGACGACCTCATTTAAATGACGAAATCTTGGAGTTGACAACCTCATTTAAATGATGACAACTTGGAGTAGATGACCTCATATAAATGATGACATCTTTGAGTAGACGACTTCATTTAAATGATGACAGCTCCGAGGAGAAGACCTAATTTAAACGATGACAACCTGGGGTAGACGACCTCATTTAAATGATGTCAACTTGGAATAGACGACAACGAGGCGTAGACGCCCTCATTTAAATGATGACAACTTAGAACAAAAAACCTCATTAAATGATGACATCTTGATGAAGAGGACCTCATTGAAATGTTGACAACGTGGAGTAGAAGATCTCATTTACATGTAAATAATGACATCTTGGAGTAGACGACCTTATTTAAATGATGACAACTTGGATAGACGACCTCATTTAATTGATGACAAGTCAAAATTTTGCTATGCTCCAGCAGGTCATGTCATCACTGGTCATTTTGATATTGCTGATAAACGTATTCGACATTTGTTTTCCAAAGGTCCTAAATATAGATTACCTTCAGCTATTGATTGTAATGCCTGTCGTGCCCAGATCGCCCACCCCATTGAAGATTTAGTATAAAATGGTGTCGTAGAGAACATGCGGACCCAAACTCGCTTTCTACTTGGAAAAGGTCAATTCTTAATATTATAGATACACGTATTAACTTTTATAATGCTAACCCCTCTTTACTTACTCCGAGACCTAGGTTTTCCTTTCGTAATTTAAAATCGGGAATTCAGGAATTTCATCATACATTTGTTTTAGTTCCTGCAGATAAAGCAGCTAATAATGTAATTATTGTTTGACGCCTACAATACGTCAATGTTTTGTCTCTGGAACTCGGCAGCACCAATTCGTATACTCCAGTTAATTCTACTGAGGATGATGTTGTTTCCGCACATATCACTCGGCGCACTTCTTTCAATGCTGGTGTAAACAATAAGCAAAATAAACTGCCTACTATGTACTGGATTTCTAAATTACATAAAAATCCGTATAAAGCTCGCTTTATTTCGAATTCTACTGCTTGCACCACAACAAACATCTCCAAACTTTTAACTTCTTGTCTTACTGCCGTTAAAGATCACGTTAAACTATATTGCGATAAAACTTATGAAAACTCTGGGATTAATTTATTTTGGTCTATAAAAAATTCAGGAGACGTTCTTGATAAAATGTTCAATAAAGGTCAAGTTTCATCAATAAGCACTTATGACTTCTCTGCACTATTTACAACCTTACCACATCACCTTATTAAAGACAAGCTAAGTTCTCTTTTCAAAAACATTCGCTAGAGAAAATAGTACATTTTTGGCATGTAATAATATTAAAGCGTTTTTTGCTAACGGCAGTTTAGACAATTATCTGTGGACTTGCTATGAAGTTTGTGAAGCACTCATCTTCCTATTAGATACTATTTTCGTCAGGTATGGAACCACCGTTTATAGACAAATTGTTGGTATCCCTATGGGTACGAACTGTGCACCACTTGTCGCAGATTTGTTTTTATTTTGCTATGAAATAGATTTCATGTTGAGTCTTTCACCAGATACCCAGACAGATGTTTTCGAAGCCTTTAATGACACCTCTCGGTATCTGGATGAAATATTGAACATTGACAACCCTTTCTTTCCAACTATGGTTAATAATATATATCCTAAAGAACTTCAGCTTAACAAAGATAATATATCTGATAATAACGCTTCTTTTCTTGAGTTAGATCTCTCGATTGAAAATGGTGAAATAATTAGCAAAATCTATGACAAGAGAAATGATTTTAATTTTGACATTGTTAATTATCCCCTCTTGGATGGGGATGTTCCCCGAGCAACTTCTTATGGGGTGTATGTGTCTCAACTTATACGTTTTTCAAGAGCTTGTACTCGAGTTGAGGACTTTAATATTCGTAACTTTTGTATAACTAAAAAGCTACTCAATCAGGGTTACCGTTACCATAAACTTCGTAAAACCTTTGCTAAATTTTATAATCGTAACCCTGATCTTCTTTCCAAATATAAAAGTAATTTAAGGACTCTTCTGCGACAAGGACTATCACAACCTGACTTCTATGGTGAAGTGATTTAAAAACTTCGTAAGATTCTTGGTCATGATCACTTTCATACTATCTTTGTTAAACTTGTTAAAAAGTTTATCAACAGAGGTTATGACCCTATCATTTTGCAACGTACTGCATGCTTGGTGGTCGACCATTTTACAGTTCGCCACTATACTTTCCTCTTTAATTGCTTTAATTGTACGATGACCGGACAGGCTGTGGACCCTATGATGACGCCTGCCTAGGCTATTGTTTTTTTGTATTATATTTACACGAGCATATTTGTGTTTTACTTATATTGCCTATTGATGCTGCCTTGTTGGTTAGAGATTAGATCATGGCGGGGATTTCTTTATTTACACTGTCCTGTTTTAATGGGATGACAGAAGGGTAATTGTGAGGTTTGGTGGACCCTAGAAACGGTTTAAACCCCCAGTGGCCTTCTTTGCCACTGACCGTTCCAAGGCGGTAGCCCTATTGTCAACCCTTTTGTGTTTGTGATGTCGTTTGCATTTATTGTTACTTTTGCCTTCTAGCTTGTCCGTTTTCGTGTTTGTTTCTGTGTTTTATGGTTTACTGTCCTCCTTGAATTCTGCATTCCCTGTCCGATCTTTTTATATTTCTTGGAGTAGACGACCTTATTTAAATGATGACAACTTGGAGTAGACGACCTCATTCGAATGATGACATCCCTGATTAGAACAAATTATTTAAATGATGACAACCTGGGGTAGACGACCTCATTTAAATGATGACAAGTTGGAATATACGACCTTATTTAAATGATGACAAATAGGCTGGACGACCGCATTTAAATGATGACAATTTAGAACAGAAGACTTCATTTAAATGATGACAACGTGTGTGTGTGTGTGTAGTTCTAAGGTTTATAGTCCCTCCGCCAACGAACACGTCAAGGTATACCTGACGCGATGGGCAGAATAGAGTCTGGAGTAGACGGCCTCATTTAAATGATGACAACTTAGAACTTAAGACCTCACCTAAATGAAGACATCTTTTGGTGTAACGGACCTCATTTAAATGATGACAACTTGGAGTAAAGAATCTCATTTAAATGATGACAACTAGACGTGATGGACCTCATTTAAATGATGATAACTTGGAAAAGAAGACCTCATTTAAATAATGATAACTTGGAAAAAAAGACCTGATTTAAATGATGACAACCTGGAGCAGACTACCTAATTTAAATGATGGCATATTGGTGTACACGACCTCATTTAAATGATGATGACTTGGAACAGAATGCCTCATTTAAATGATGACAACTTGGAACAGACAGCCTCAATTAAAAGTTGACAACTTGGAGTAGACGACCTCATTTAAGTGAGGATATCTTGGAGTAGACGACCTCATTTAAATGATGACAACTGGGAGTAGACGACCTCATTTAAATGATGATATCTTGGAGTAGTCGACCTCATTTAAATTATGACAACTTGGAGTAGACGACCTCATTTAAATGATATCAACTTTGAGTAGTCGGCCTCATTTAAATGATGATGTCTTGGAGTAGACGACCTCATTTAAATGATGACAATTTGGAGTAGACGACCTCATTTAAATGATGACAACTTGGAGTAGACGACCTCATTTAAATGATGATATCTTGGAGTAGACGACCTCATTTAAATTATGACAACTTGGAGTAGATGACCTCCTTTAAATGATGACAACTTGGAGTAGACGACCTCATTTAAATGATGACAACTTAGAGTAGACGACCTCATTAAAATGATGACAACTTGGAGTAGATGACCTCATTTAAATGGTGATATCTTGGAGTAGACGACCTCATTTAAATGATGAAAACTTGGAGTATACGACCTCATTTAAATGATGAAAACTTGGAGTAGACGACCTCATATAAATGATGACAACTTGGAGTAGACGACCTCATTTAAGTGATGACACTTTGGAGTAGACGATCTCATTTCAATGATGACAACCTGGAGTAGACGACCTCATTTAAATGATGACAACTTGGAGTAGACGGCCTCATTTAAATGATGACAACTTGGAGTAAACGACCTCATTTAAATGATGATATCTTGGAGTGGACGACCTCATTTAAATGATGACAACTTGGAGCAGACTACCTAATTTAACTGATGGCATTTTGGTGTAGACGATCTGATTTAAATGATGATAACTTGGAGTACACGACCTCATTTAAATGATGACAACTTCGAGCAGACGCCCTCAATAAAATGATGAAAACTTGGAGCAGAAGACCTTATATAAATGATGAAATACTGGAGTAGACGACCTTATTTAAATTATGAGAACATGGAACAGAAGACCTAATTTAAATGTTTACAACTCCGAACAGACCACCTCATTTATATAATGACATCTTGGAGTATACGACCTCATTTAAATGATGACAGCTCTTATGCGAATACCTTATTTATATGATGACAACTTGGGGTAGACGACCTCATTTAAATAATGACAACTGGGAGTAGACGACCTCATTTAAATGATGACAACTTGGGAGTAGACGACGTCCTTTAAGTGATGATATTTTGGAGTAGAAGACCACATTTAAATGATGACAACTTGGAGTAAACCACCTCATTTAAATGATGATATCTTGGAGTAGACGACCTCATTTAAATGAAGACAACTTGGAGCAGACGACCTCATATAAATGATGACAACTTGGAGTAGACGACCACATTTAAATGATGACAACTTGGAGTAAACGACCTCATTTAAATGATGATATCTTGGAGTAGACGACCTCATTTAAATGAAGACAACTTGGAGCAGACGACCTCATATAAATGATGACATCTTGGAGTAGATGACCTCATTTAAATGATGACAATTTTGAGTAGACGACCTCATTTATATGATGACATCCCTGATTCGAATACATATTTTAACTGATGACAACCTGTGTAGACGACCTCATTTAAATGATGACAAACGGGTAGACGACCTCATTTAAATGACGACAGCCCTGATTAGAATACATTATTTAAATAATGATAACCTGGGGTAGACGACCACATTTAAATGATGACAACTTGGAATATACGACTTTATTTAAATGAAGTCAACTTGGAGTAGACGACCTCTTTTAAATGATGACAACTTGGAGTAAACGACCTCATTTAAATGATGATATCTTGGAGTAGACGACCTCATTTAAATGATGACAACTTGGAGTAGACGACCTCATTTAAATGATGATATCATGGAGTAGATGACCTCATATAAATGATGACAATTTGGAGTAGACGACCTCATTTATATGATGACATCCCTGATTCGAATACATATTTTAAATGATGACAACCTAGGTAGACGACCTCATTTAAATGATGACAACTTGGAGTAGACGATCTCATTTAAATGATGACAACTTGGAGTAGACGACCTCATTTAAATGACGACAGCCCTGATTAGAATACATTATTTAAATAATGACAACCTGGGGTAGATGACCTCATTTAAATGATGACAACTTGGAATATACGACCTCATTTAAATGATGATATCTTGGAGTAGACGACCTCATTTAAATGAAGACAACTTGGAGCAGACGACCTCATATAAATGATGACAACTTGGAGTAGACGACCACATTTAAATGATGACAACTTGGAGTAAACGACCTCATTTAAATGATGATATCTTGGAGTAGACGACCTCATTTAAATGATGATATTTTGGAGTAGACGACCTCATTTAAATGATGACAACTTGGAATAGACGACCTCATTTAAATGATGATATCTTGGAGTAGACGACCGCATTTAAATGATGACAACTTGGAGTAGAAGACCTCATTTAAATCATTTATTTAAATAATGAAAACTTAGAACAGCAGTCCTCATTTAAATGATGACAACTTGGAGCAGACGACCTCATTTAAATGATGACAACTTGGAGCAGACGACCTCATTTAAATGATGATACTTGGAGTAAACGACCGCATTTAAATGATGACAACTTGGAGTAAACGACCTCATTTAAATGATGATATCTTGGAGTAGACGACCTCATTTAAATGATGATATTTTGGAGTAGACGACCTCATTTAAATGATGACAACTTGGAATAGACGACCTCATTTAAATGATGATATCTTGGAGTAGACGACCGCATTTAAATGATGACAACTTGGAGTAGAAGACCTCATTTAAATCATTTATTTAAATAATGAAAACTTAGAACAGCAGTCCTCATTTAAATGATGACAACTTGGAGTAGACGACCTCATTTAAATGAAGACAACTTGGAGCAGACGACCTCATATAAATGATGACAACTTGGAGTAGACGACCACATTTAAATGATGACAACTTGGAGTAAACGACCTCATTTAAATGATGATATCTTGGAGTAGACGACCTCATTTAAATGATGATATTTTGGAGTAGACGACCTCATTTAAATGATGACAACTTGGAATAGACGACCTCATTTAAATGATGATATCTTGGAGTAGACGACCGCATTTAAATGATGACAACTTGGAGTAGAAGACCTCATTTAAATCATTTATTTAAATAATGAAAACTTAGAACAGCAGTCCTCATTTAAATGATGACAACTTGGAGCAGACGACCTCATTTAAATGATGACAACTTGGAGCAGACGACCTCATTTAAATGATGATACTTGGAGTAGACGACCGCATTTAAATGATGACAACTTGGAGTAGAAGACCTCATTTAAATGATGACAACATGGCACGGACGACCTCATTTAAATCATTTATTTCAATAATGAAAACTTAGAACAGAAGACCTCATTTAAATGATGACAACTTGGAGCAGACGACCTCATTTAAATGATGATAACTTGGAACAGACGATAATGACATCCTGGAGTAGACGACCTCATTGAAACGATGATAACCTGGAACGGAAGACCTTATTTAATTGATAACATGTGCTAAAAATGACGTAAACACCATTTAAATCCTCGATGTTTGTGAGAACCTATGATGACGCCTGTCTGTACCATCAAAGGATGGTAGCGTTGAATGTTTACCTTAAATCTTGTATTTTCGTACCCTTAAAGGTTTGTTCCCTTGTTGCCTTGTTGCTCTGGCATCAACTAAGTCAGTTAGTACTTACATTGTGGCTTTTGTTTTTTATATTCATATATAAATGATCATCTATGTGTTATAGGTATATTTCCTATTAATAGTGCCTTCTTTGTTAAATAATATAACCGGGTGGGGATTTTTTTTAATTTACACTTTCCCGTTTTATTTGGATGACAAAAGGTTGAGTAAGGTTTGGCGCACACTAGAACCTGGTTTAAACTGTTACGGGTAAAATGTAACAAGAAAGGAAGTGCAAAATCAGCAACACACATTTTTAAATATAATCAAGTGACACACATTTTTAAATATAATCAACAAATGTATTCAAATTGTACAATGAAAAATGTTCACTTTCAGAAAGCACGTATTAGTTATTTAAAATCTAATTCTAGTATAAAATCCTGATCATGATGTAAAGTGTCCCTTTAATCCAAATCGTCAAGTGTTCCTTTAATCCAAATTAATTTTAAGTCCTTCCTGGTTTATTTAAAGAAACAAACCCGCCAAAATAATGAAAATATTACGTCACGAAACTTTTATCAAAACACTAGCAGTTTTTCAGGTTTTATATTAATGTATATGTGCCTATTAAAAGTATAGGTTTATTAACGTTTTTTTAAAAATACCTGTGATTGAATTTGCATAAAATGAAATATGAGTTGGTAAGCCTTGGTTTAAACAATATTTATTTCACAATGTTCACATATATTATATACACATTATAATAGTAAGGATCTGAAAACAAGCTTATCAAAGCTTATATAAATTCATCTCCTTTCAGAGAAGTCACATTTTGATATGGCTAAGTAACATAAATATTTTAATCATGAAAAGTAAGAAAATAAAGCAGAATAGATAATCAAGGATAAAGAATCAGAATGGTAACTGAGTACGTGTAGCTGAGCACAAAAATGAGAACGTTAAGGAGCTACATATTCTGCTATTTTAAGAAAGTTGTTATGAGGAAAACGAGGAGAAAATAAATGGTAAGAAAAAGAGAACAAGAAAAACTCATGTAAATAAATGCGCATACAATCAACACCGGTGTACCCCAACAGCCCCCGCTGCACTGACTGGCCTCTTATTTTAGAATTAGGATGCAAATCTGCGGGTGAAAATTATATAGTTCTGTACACTCTTAAATAAATCGGCGTTTAATTGATAAGAAAGTTCTAAAGAACCAAAAAGGAGATTGTGCTGAGACCGTGGACATGGTAAGTTTGATAGGTGTGTTCGTCCTTGTTCCGCGAAGTTTGGACATACTAGTAGGAAATGATTTGTTGTTTCTGGCGTGCCACATGTACATAAAGGACTGTCTATTATTGTTTTCTTAAAAAGACGTTCATTAAGCGCGCTGCATTCTAATCTAAGTCGTGTATGTAGGATTTGAGCTTTTCTGTCTCCAGTGAGAAAATAAGAAGGTGGTTTGTCTCTGACCTTAAGACAGGTTTTAAAGCTGATTAGTGTTTCACAGTCTCTTACACTTTGGGGCAATTCATTCCAGTCACGGATAACAGAAGGTAAGAATGAGTCTCTATAGAGACTCGTTCGTGCGTGCATGATTTGCGTATTCTGACTATTTCTTAAATTATAAGTTGAACGATCATTGACGTCGAGAGGAACTTAATTCGAAGCTCCATTTTTGGAGTTTGGTCTGGCTGGTTAAAGCCGTTTAGACCAGACTACACCAATTACCAACCAATCAGCGGGCAGGCAAAAAGTTCCAGGTAAATTCGGAGCTATTACACAGAATCTCTTATTTTTGATTGGTTGACAAGGTAAACAAACCAAAATAATCTTGCTAAAAAATTAAAATTCAACTTTTGAAGAGTACTTATGAAGATTAAATCATACATTTGTGCAATGTATTCATACTTTGTAGCATAATAAAAACAAGAAGTATATTTTACATTTTCTTCGTGTTTCTACATGCAAGTAGATGGTCACAACCATCCGACCCAAGCAGCGTTTTCAAAACATAGTATAGCTTCTTATATTAGGAAACACAGTACAGAGCTTAGAGCTATAATGTAAGGCTATGGAAAATGAAATGATGTAGTATGACCTGAATATTGGTTCTATAGAGTTTGAATTCTTAAAATATGTAAGTTATATATATATACCTCGTCATTTGAGGTTTAGAAACGGAGTAAATATGTTGTAACATTTGGCTGTTGTTGGCGGGATACCTGCTTTAAACATCCAACACAAACACATATTTTAAGAATTATCCAGAAATATATACATGTTTATGATTTAAATGACATTGAATGACACAATCAATATGCAACATCGTAGTAAAACAAGCATAGACATAGGGTTATAAAAACAAACAGCGGCCTTTTTGCCACTGATCGTTTCAAGGCGACAGGCTATAGTCAACCCGTTTGTGTTTGTGATGTCACATGCTTTGTTTCTTATTAACATCGTAAATGTTGTTTGTTTTAATACGTGTTTTTGGTTGACTGTATAATACATACTTTGGTTAATGGCACGTTGATCATGTATTTACATAACTATAATTGATGTGAAAACATACACTTTACTAAAACGAATTACACCAAAATGTAATAGAGACATCATATTGCTGATATTTTATAGTAATTGAATATAAATGTATAATTCACAGGCAAGTATAGGGCCACTGCGACCCAGGCATATGTTAAAATCCCATTGAATTCATGTTCAGTTTGAAATTATTTGTCATATTCATTAAAGGTTTACATCATCCCGTCTCTTCTGAAAAACTGAGTGTTTACAACATAACCTGAAGCAATTCTACAGCTCTGCAAGTGAGAAGTTTGCATACTTTTATTTCGAGGTAAATTGAGGTATGCCGTAAAACCCAATTTATTATTTATTAGTGTAAATAATGTTTATTGTTTTCGCATAGGAGAGCTACTGCGAGTAGCATATTGGTTGTCTACCCTATCTAGATATGGGGTTTAATATATAATAATTTAAAATGATATTTTATTTTTACACCAGTTTACACGAGAACGCCAAGACGATAAACAAAACAAATTGAACCGAAACTCTTCGTTAATTTCCGTAAGCGGTATTTCCTAATGGCGGAATCTGACGAAGACGTCCGTAAAACAATCGGAAGGTCATTTGACGTTCCCGCCACAATCGGAACTGCCTCGACGGATTCCGTCACTCGGGATTCCGACTCGGAGAGTACTCGACGCCATTTTGAACTATGTTCAAGAAACGACAACTCTGCAGTAGCGACCTCTTCAATTATAAGATAAACAAAATGGCGACTGCTGTCAAGTTCCGAACATGCGGTACATATTTATTTGTTTTATCAGGGAGTATTCATAGAGATTCCTGATATAATAATGTATTCATAATAAGGTAAACAATGTGGTGATTCCCGTTAAACGTGGGCGCTTCTTAAAGTATAAGAGTTTCACCTCTTCTAAGTTCATCTAAAACTAAATAAAGTGCGAGCACATGCCATGGCCCATGGGCATCATGATCATGGTATCAATGATCTGATCATACGCCCCACCAATATATACAGGGCAGGGTAGAGCAGGGGTGTCATTACCTTTATAAGTAAGCGGCACCCAGAGCAGAATAGCCGGTTATTTTTATTGATACTTGTATAAAACACTAGTAAAAGTATTCATAGTAGCCAGGTAGACCTGTCAAAGTAGCAGGGAGAAATCCCCGCCTCTTAATGACACCCCTGGTAAAGTCGTCATTTGAGGAGTGGAGACTTGCTTTAGTGGCACGGGGATATGGGAAAACGAAACTCGCAATAAAGGGAACACTGCCTGGAACAACAAGGAACACCACCAGGAACACCCCCACCCGTGATTAATAGAACCCAGATAGTTAGAACTTAGAATATGTCTGTGAAAATTCCTTAAACAGGTCTTAACATTATATTGATATATTTAAATACATAGATTTAAAACTGAAAATAAAAAAGTAGAAGTTATTTATACATGTGGATTACCGTAACCTAGAAAGTGACAGTGAAGTTATTAATAATATGTGTGGATTAACACTGAAAGTCAGTGACGGTGAAATCATTTGTACAGACGGAATTACGCTGAAAGAGACAGTGACATGGTTTATCACTGCGACTTGATACTAAAACTTAAAAGGGATGTTGAAATTGTTTATTTAGTGGGATTTAAACAAAAAGAGACAGTGAAATTATTTATACGTATGGATTTATCCGGAAATTGACAGTGAAGATTTTAAACATGCAGATTTACGCTAAAAGCGACAGTGACGTTGTTATGTGGATTTACACTGAAGGATCAGCAACATCCTTTATATATGTGGATTTTTTTATTAATTTTAGGAACATAACCCATACCGTCGCAAGCGTGGTTTTTTTAAAATTGAGAAAAAATGCAGTAAAACATTCATTTCATAATTCTATCTAGTAACTAATGTCAACCCATGCATTTAAAAGCATTCTTATATTTTTCTTTTTCATTTTTTTCTTTCTATTGCCTTTTTTTTTTCTAAAATTGATAAGTGAAGTTACTATATATGCAAATTTATCCTGAAATTAACAGAGAAGTCCCTGAATTCACCTGAAATTAACACTGAAGTTACTATATATGCAAATTTTTACCCTGAAATTAACACTGAAGTTAATATATATATATGCGGCGAATTTACCCTAGAAATATTAAACAGTGAAGTTAATATATGCAAATTCAACCTGAAATTAACAGTGAAGTTACTATATGTGGATTTACACTGGAAGAGACGGTGACATCATTTATATGTTCATTTACGCTGAAAGAAACGGTGACGTCATTTATATACGTGGATTTACGCTGAAAGAGACAGTGACGTCATTTATTACATGGATTTAAGCCGAAAGAGACGGTGACGTCATTTATATACGTGGATTTACGCTGAAAGAGACTGTGACATCATTTATATACGTGGATTTACGCTGAAAGAGACCGTGATGGTTTATATATACTATATGCACCAAATTAATTCTGTTTAAATTGTACAAAACAAATGAACGGGACAGTCACTAATTTTTTTTAATGCTGCCTTCAGTCTACAGATACATCGTATGATACGTATCTAGTAGAAGGTTGCAAGCCCTTGTTAAAGCAGAGGAAATTATTTTAGTATTTATAGCAACAGGTTACACATTTTATATAACCATACCTAGAAGTTAATGGGCCCAAAAAAATTAAGAAAGGTTACATCTGAATCGGGGAGCAGTGCCCTAAATGTTTAATGTGCTGAGAAGGTTGATTCCGATTTACTGCATCCGTGGCTTGGATGGTTTGAAACCTCGCCTCTCTCACTGTGGGTTGGAATAAATAAAAAAGCGTGTCCTTTCAGATGGGCAGAAGGTATACACTAGTAGTGACTACTATTTCTACCCAGGAAAAAGTGGTGTGCCCCCACCATGGATGATATTGATGATCATATATGGCCTAACATGTGCTAAAAATGACGTAAATCATTCAAACAACCAGCAAACCGATTTACTGAACCACCAGGTTCGTGTTGATGACCCTCATCTAACGGATGTTGCCAGCTATCCGTCAGATGACTCCCATCAGCCAACCCACATCTAAATCATTTCATGCTTAAATGTTATATTAATTACATATATAAAATTATGTATTTAGGCACATATTTATATTTGCTTTATATTATAAGCACAACATATAGGCGTCAGGGTTGTCATTAGTAGCCAATTGCCGATCAAAATTATCGGTTAAAATGGTGTAATCATCAGTAAGTTTTGCCTTAACTTGTATTTGCAATATGTGACACTGACTTCGTTGATCCCTCGTCAAATTGTTTGTAATTCAAGTTTAATCTAGTTTAACTACTTGGCTGTGAAATTAGAAACTTCAGTTTAATTTTTTAGTTCATTAAATTTTGCTCTTAGTAAAAACATGTAGCACTTCTATGGTGTAATCGGTAAACACGTCTACCCTTTTAGGGTAGAAGACCCAGGTTCAATTCCTGGTGGGAGTAAAAATTTGTTTTGAAAAAGAGCTGGATTAAGCATTTCTTTAAGTATTTCTAAATTTTGAATTTAATTCAATGTATTCAAATTCAATTTAAACAATTGAATATCATAAGTTACAGCATGTCTGGAAACGACCATGAGGGAAAGAAGCTATTACAAGACAATGGCCCATTTAGCAATAAAATCTTTCATGAGGCCCTCTTTTCGTCTTTGAAAGCCGTTTCCCTCTTTTGGTTTTGCAATAATGAGCCTCTTATAAAATATTTTACCTTATATTGTAATGCATTGAATGCTCTTAGAAGACAGTGGCCCAGTTAGTAAAATTATCTTCCCTGAGACCCTCTTTTCAATTCATCATCTTTAAGGCTCTATTATATTACCCTTTGGTCTAAAAATGAAAAACAATGTTATTTTGCTACAATAATAGGTCTTTTTTAAATATGTTTACCATATATTTACAAAAATCTTCCCTGAGGCCCTCTTTTGTCCATATTCTTCTCTTTTTGCTATGACCTTTGCCCTTTAAATCTTGGTAGCCAAACAGAGACTAACGAGTGGTCGTTTTAGCGCAGGATGAAACCTAACATGTGATGTCGACCAGTTTTCAAGAGGTTTACATATCCATAAACTCTTCTAACTACACTCTTTTCTTTCACGACTGTTATTATATTTATTACCGGTATCTCATTTTAACCGGGTGTGTCTTTAATTGAAATGTTGAAAAATAATAGCTCCGTCGTTTCACTGGACGCTTCAGAGAGCTGAGATCAATGCCAAGAATGGAAGTTTATAACAATTATGTAAATATATATCCATTTTTAGATATCATACAGACTACAGTAGCTTTTTTCAGGTTTAATCTTCATTATTGTGATCTTTATTTTTTCATATTGACTACTGTTTGCATTTAGGCAAAATTAAAAAAAAGTTAAAAAATCAAAAGAAAAAAAAAGAGACAAAAAATGTGAAATACGGTTTACAAAATGCAAAGTCTTATTATGAAGGACTAGTGCTAGGTTATGTGGAAAAAAACAATAATAAATGTATAAACTGAATTGAAACGAATGTTGTTTAACGGCTCATCAACACAGTATAGGTTATTTAGAGCTGCCCCAGAGAGAGGGGAAGGATACATAGGAATCCGGAAACCATGCCCTACTCTTTATTATCAAATAAATTCCTATGGTTCTTTAACGTGCTCGGAGGATAGACCGATACACGGTACTGCCCGGTTTACGTCCCCATCTGACGGACGAGGCTAAGGGAGAGTGTCTTGGTCAAGAACACACCGACGAAACTCAGTGGCGCCACGGAGGATTGAACCCGGGGCCTCCGGTTACAAATCCGCCGCGCTACCGACTGCGCAAGCCAGCCCTAAAGAATATTTTTTGTTTCAAAACACAGTGTAAAACCCACATTGTCAATACATACAGACTTGCTTTTCACAGATCATTTTAATGTTATAGTATCAAAAATAAACACTGTTTCATGCTACACTGATTTTTTCTCATATTTTGTTTTTGGAAAGAGAAAAAAACAATAACCCATACTGTGTAATAAATCTGTATATAAATCCACTATCAAAGAACAATGTTTTAGGATAGTTTTAAAGGATTAATATACACAACTTCTAAAATTATTATTTTTTCTATAAAAAAACAACAAGAAGGTTGATTAAGGAAGATCAAGATATAAGCAGGGGTATGTTATTTCTAATTAGTAAGCTAAGCTTTGCATGTCCCAGAATGAAAATATTAAGTTTATTTGCTACAGTTTGATACTGGAAAAATCAACTAAGTAAATTATCTCTATACTCCAGTTCCACAGATAGCAAGGTATTGACTCCACATGGTTTCAAACTTACTCATTTTTAAGTTTTTATATGCGATTAGTTTTTCAACTTTGTACAAAGATATTATATACGTTTTAAAAAGGTTAAGCTGTGGAATTTGACGTTGATCTTGTTTTGATAAATGTAAAGTTCTGCTTGCATGATGATTTTGCTCAAAACAGTATTAAATTTACTATTTCCAAATAAAAATATCTGTTTCTGTTAAAGTTACGAATGCTGTATTGCATTTTTCTGTAAGATAAGTTTGAAGTTTTGACCAGAATTCTTTTACTGTTCCACAGTTCCAAAACAGATGTTGGATAGTTTCAGGTGTATTTTTGCAAAAGCTGCACATATCGTTATTAATAATATTCATTTTAGATAAAAGGTAATTTGTTCCAAGTATCCTATGGTTGATTCTAAATTGAACCAAGGTAACTTAGGATCTTTTGTTATTTTATAAGGTAAGGCATATAATCTTTCAAATTCAAAGTTTGGAACACTAACTACTTCATTTTTCCATTTACTTAATGCTTTGGGATATACATTATTTCTAATCATGATGTCATATATGTTTCGACAGCCTTTCTCATTTTGTAGAATTAAGGATAGTATAAGTGGACGAATAGGGTTTCCGGTTTGGCTGTTACAGGCTAGATGCACAATATTCAAGTTTGCCAAATAATTCCTGACAGCAGTTATAATACCTTCATATTCAAGAAAATTGGACTGTATATTATAGTGTTCATTCAATTCTATGTATGAATAAAGATTTCCATTTGTGTTTAAAATGTCATTGATAAAAGTTATTCCTCCTGTAAACCATATTTTGTAAAACACACTAGAGCCTCCGATTGCAATTTAAACATTTTAAAAATGTTTGATGCTTCTAGAAGCCCTTATAAAATAAAATTAATACATTTGATGTAATCATTGATCACACAGTAATAATGTTAAATAAACTATTTTCATATTGTTTATATTAAATATATGATATCTGGAATGTTTTCACTAGATGATTATATGTATAAGATCTATATCTTGCAATAAACTAACCCTCATGTCAAAGGTGTACCCTAATGTCTGTGGATTGGAGAAAAAATATATACTTGCAGACCATATAAGCGTAATTTAATAATATATCAAGTACCATGGACGTCAGTATGGACTTCATGAGTCATATCTTTTTTTGTTTAGAGTTTTATTAATTGATTTACTGATACAATATCAAGTTCGTATATGCATGCAGCTGACATATCACTCTCGACTGACAAAACGGTAAACAATCACTCCCATAATATGATATAATCATAATTACAATGTCCCTTCCTCCTTTCCCTTCAATTCAACCGTAATATTATAGTATATATTTGGAAAACTCAACAAATGCTTCCAAACTATCAGTCCTTATATGAAACGAACTGTTTGGGACCGAACGAACTGTTTGGGGCCGAAACGTCTTGATTTCAACTACACATATTTGGGGATTTATTTTGTTAAAAAGTATAATTTATCGGTCATAGCAATAAAATATCAAGAAATTGATAAAAATCACTCACACATCTGCAATATTTTCATCAATACAACATTATATAAAAGAGCACTATTTTGCGGAGAGCTACAATCGAAAACCGAACCAATTTCATCATTTTGCTTCCAAAAACCATTGAGCGGCACCTAGTACTCTCCGAGCCACTATTACCGAGTACGGAAATTGGCGAAGAGTTCCGATTGGTTCCCGCCACTGACGGAAAAGGCCGACCCATGTTCCGTACTGTGGGAGATATTTCACAGTAGAGCAAACGAGTAGATAAAGCTTTCATATTCCCAGTATTTCCTATACAAATCACATACAAAAATGTAATATAAAGCTATAATTAAACCCTTCATCTCCACTATATAATAAAGATACTCACTCATTCTCATAAATAAAGATATTCAATTATCAATTTGCCGTCTATTTTGTCTTCCTATACATATCACATACAAAAATGTAATATAAAGCTATAATTAAACCCTTCATCTCCACTATATAATAAAGATACTCACTCATTCTCATAAATAAAGATATTCAATTATCAATTTGCCGTCTATTTTGTCTTCCTATACATATCACATACAAAAATGTAATATAAAGCTATAATTAAACCCTTCATCTCCACTATATAATAAAGATACTCACTCATTCTCATAAATAAAGATATTCAATTATCAATTTGCCGTCTATTTTGTCTTCCTATACATATCACATACAAAAATGTAATATAAAGCTATAATTAAACCCTTCATCTCCACTATATAATAAAGATACTCACTCATTCTCAAAAATAAAGATATTCAGTTATCAATTTGCCGTCTATTTTGTCTTCCTATACAAATCACATACAAAAATGTAATATAAAGCTATAATTAAACCCTTCATCTCCACTATATAATAAAGATACTCACTCATTCTCATAAATAAAGATATTCAATTATCAATTTCCCGTCTATTTTGTCTTCCTATACAAATCACATACAAAAATGTAATATAAAGCTATAATTAAACCCTTCATCTCCACTATATAATAAAGATACTCACTCATTCTCATAAATAAAGATATTCAATTATCAATTTGCCGTCTATTTTGTCTTCCTATACAAATCACAGACAAAAATGTAATATAAAGCTATAATTAAACCCTTCATCTCCACTATATAATAAAGATACTCACTCATTCTCATAAATAAAGATATTCAATTATCAATTTGCCGTCTATTTTGTCTTCCTATACAAATCACATACAAAAATGTAATATAAAGCTATAATTAAACCCTTCATCTCCACTATATAATAAAGATACTCACTCATTCTCATAAATAAATATAATCAATTATCAATTTGCCGTCTATTTTGTCTTCCTATACAAATCACATACAAAAATGTAATATAAAGCTATAATTAAACCCTTCATCTCCACTATATAATAAAGATACTCACTCATTCTCATAAATAAAGACATTCAATTATCAATTTGCCGTCTATTTTGTCGGAAAAAAAACGTTTAAGATAACGTGCACTGTGTTATTTGTATAATGTTTTAAGGTATTACTTATCTTGAACTGACGGTGTACAAATGAAAATGGTAATACTATATTAGATAAATATTCAGGTATTACTTATTTTGCACTGATGGTGTACAAATGAAAATGGTAATACTATACTAGATAAATATTCAGGTATTACTTATTTTGAACTGACGGTGTACAAATGAAAATGGTAATACTATACTAGATAAATATTCAGGTATTATTTATTTTGAACTGATGGTGTACAAATGAAAATGGTAATACTATATTAGATAAATATTCAGGTATTACTTATTTTGAACTGACGGTGTATAAATGAAAATGGTAATACTATATTAGATAAATATTCAGGTATTACTTATTTTGAACTGATGGTGTACAAATAAAAATGGTAATACTATATTAGATAAATATTCAGGTATTACTTATCTTGAACTGATGCTGTACAAATGAAAATGGTAATACTATATTAGATAAATATTCAGGTATTACTTATCTTGAACTGATATTGTACAAATGAAAATGGTAATACTATACTAGATAAATATTCAGGTATTACTTATTTTGAACTGACGGTGTACAAATGAAAATGGTAATATTATATAAGATAAATATTCAGGTATTACTTATCTTGAACTGATGGTGTACAAATGAAAATGGTAATACTATATTAGATAAATATTCAGGTATTACTTATTTTGAACTGATGTTGAACAAATAAAAAAGGTAATACTATATTAGATAAATATTCAGGTATTACTTATTTTGAACTGATGGTGTACAAATGAAAATGGTAAAACTATATTAGATAAATATTCAGGTATTACTTATCTTGAACTGACGGTGTACAAATGAAAATGGTAATACTATATTAGATAAATATTCAGGTATTACTTATTTTGCACTGATGGTGTACAAATGAAAATGGTAATACTATATTAGATAAATATTCAGGTATTACTTATTTTGAACTGACGGTGTATAAATGAAAATGGTAATACTATATTAGATAAATATTCAGGTATTACTTATTTTGCACTGATGGTGTACAAATGAAAATGGTAATACTATATTAGATAAATATTCAGGTATTACTTATTTTGAACTGACGGTGTACAAATGAAAATGGTAATACTATATTAAATAAATATTCAGGTATTACTTATCTTGAACTGATGGTGTACAAATGAAAATGGTAATACTATATTAGATAAATATTCAGGTATTACTTATTTTGAACTGACGTTGTACAAATGAAAATGGTAATACTATATTAGATAAATATTCAGGTATTACTTATTTTGAACTGACGGTGTACAAATGAAAATGGTAATACTATATTAGATAAATATTCAGGTATTACTTATTTTGAACTGATGGTGTACAAATGAAAATGGTAATACTATATTAGATAAATATTCAGGTATTACTTATCTTGAACTGATGGTGTACAAATGAAAATGGTAATACTATATTAGATAAATATTCAGGTATTACTTATTTTGAACTGATGGTGTACAAATGAAAATGGTAATACTATATTAGATAAATATTCAGGTATTACTTATTTTGAACTGACGGTGTACAAATGAAAATGGTAATACTATATTAGATAAATATTCCGTTGTTCTTTCAAATTCTATAAAGAGACATCAGTATGTCAAATCCTCCTGTTTATACAGCAACGGCGTTCATAATAAACACCCGGTTAAACTATTTAAATATAATGTAAATAGTTTATATAATTGAGCAGTAAAGTACACAGAAGTGGCTTAGTTAAGAAGTAACCCGGCCACAAAATGTAACAGTAAGTGTTATATATCAAACTGTTCGGGAACGTCTGAAGTTGATCAGACTACCGGCATAAATCGCAGATTGTTGGTACTAAACAAGAAATCCAAGATGGCGGACAAAATGGCCGCCATTGTTTTAAAAAGACAATAAATATGATAATTACAATACCATATCATTTTTTTCACAAACTTCAACTGTGTGTGTTTTTTTTTTAAATGAACTATGTATGCAGTTCAGTAATAAAGATAAGATACAGCTGAAAATATTGCAGAAATGACTTTTTTGGCTAAAAAACGTCCGAAAAATGGCTCAAAACTGACAAAAGTTGGGGTACTACCTAAAATTTTAAATTGTTTTATATCTTATTTCGTTATTTTTTGCATATTTTTGTTTATTAAAATATACAGTGGTGTATGTTCTTCACAAAAATGTATACTATTACGTGTTAGTAGACCTCGAACTCTCAAAATCAAAGAAAAAGTGGGTGGGGTATTTTGACATGAGAAAATCTGTAAATTCGTAATAAATGGCTTTACTGAAATTGGCTATCATTTGTTTACTGCTTGATTATAAGCTTACAATCAACTGGAAACTATTGTTACTGAAAATACCAACTCAAATCAATAGTTTACATACTTAAAATGTTCAAGGTCAAGGTCATATTCAAGGTCAAAATGTCAAAAACATGAAAAAAAAAAAAGAGAAAAAGATATTTCACCATAAACTTTCCCCGATAATGTTGTCAATGTACATGAAAACAACTTATATTGCATGTCAATATTATCTGCAGTGTAAACTCTTTCCAACGGGGTGCATTTTAATTATCCACCATTTGGTAATCATGGAGAAATTCAATATGGCGTCCAAGATGGTTGTAGTCTTCCGCAGTTTGAGTGAAATATTGCAAAACAATGCTATCAACCTTTTATTATTAGACTTATACGATTTTTGTATCTTTTTATAAGCTTGACATAAACTGGTAATGTAACTATCATAGTTTACAGACTAAATCAAGATGAAGGTCAAGGTCATATTCAAGGTCAAATGTTAAAAGTTAACTGAAGAACAAATAAAATTTCACCGTAAACTGTCCCTGACAATTTTGTCATAAGCATTTCAATATAACCAGGAATGTACTTTTTCCAACGGTGTGCTTTTTAGCGTCCTCTATTTGAAAACCATAGAAATAAAATGTCATTTCCAAGAAGACAGCAGAGACGCATTTTACATTTAGGTCATATGTAAATTAATATTAATATGGAGTTTCCTGATGCTAGTGCAGTTTTATTATTATTTGCTTTGAACAACAAGTAAACTATATAAAAGAAAAGACGTTATTAATCAATATTAACTTTTTTATTTAATACTAATGTGGTTTTAACACACATGTCATGGTATTGTTCAAGGTCATTATGACAAAATACAGAACAATAGCGCATTATCCCTTTATATTGGCTGTTATATGTCCTGACATAGATTTTAGAAAATAAATTCATGTATTGCAGTTCAAATAACCATCACCAAATAATTTTGAAATGCTAAGTTTGTATTGGATTCCATTTGATATCAAAGGCACGTGTACACTAGTTTACTATTATTTGGCGAGTGTATAGGTCATTACATGTTTTCCGTGTACGAAAAAACTATACAAATGCATGTGTTCAAGGTCAATGACAAAGCAACAACAAATCAAAATGAAACATGAATACATTAATGACTTTATTTACTTTCCACAAATTATTTAGAAATTGGCTTGCACCACGTACACATTACGAACAACATTACAGCAAATTGTTCAACCCACAAACATCAACATACTGATGTTTGTGTGTATACATGTATGCACTATTCCAATAGAGACACATTAAGTAACTTAGAGAAACATTAAGTAACTAACATAATCTAACGTATACATGTATATAATGTATACATTGTACAAATCAACCATGTCATGTTATTGGAGCACACTAGGTAATACTCTTTCAAACACTGTTGATTACTTAACAGGTATCGCCATGTTCAAAAATCTATTTCAGTGTCATTTACATGACAGTTGAAAGGACTGTTAATATGTTTCTACAGCAAGCTTCTGACTCGGTGCAAGCTTTGCATTCGCATGCCACTGTACAAGGTTGTTCAAGTGACGAACAAACACAATAAATCTCACAGACATCATCACAGCTACATACAAGATCACTGAGCAACTCTGGAGGCGCTGCAGGCTGTGACATTTTCTGTGGTACAGCTAACCCTGACTGAGAATCAATTGAGTAACCATAGTCAGTCAAGTTTGGAGTATCGGCGTCCGCCACCAAAGCCTCTTTCCAGACCAGCAACTGATAGAGACATCGCTGTAGATGCAACTTGAAACTGTCGTCTGTCGGAGGCAATCGCCTGAGTTTGACATGTTTGTTTCTGACAACCCTTTCTGTTCGCAATGCATTGAGTGAGGTACAATTTAGATACAGTTCACCAACAAATTGAGTACAGGAACAAATCTGACCATTTGTCAGTTCAGGAACTTCTCCTAAACAGCCTAATCCCTCAAAGGAAGGGGCCTTATTCATTAGCAGTTTGAAGGCGGACTTCTTGCCAACGCCAAAAAATGAACTGCACGTATCGCATCCAGTTAAACAGTACACCACCAGCAGAATATGCAACTGTTTTGGTGACATCGCATGCACAATTTTATGTACAGGAATGCATCTTGTCATGTCAGTATGGAGAGACTTTCTTCCTGTCTGAAAATAAACTGTTGATATTCCAATTGTTCTGAAATGGTGTATGAGAAGTACTAACACATCTGTGTCTAGCCTGAACATATGAAATGACTGGAAGTGATACAGAGAACTTTTTTTCAAGGCCACCACTTACAACAATGGACTTGTCACAAAAAAGAAGTTCAACAGAGTTTTGTGCAAGGTAGATAGTGTAAAACTTGGTGAGCTCATTCTTGAAATTTGTGTTTTAAAGTGCAATCTTCCAATCAGCGATGGTCATCTCAGGTTGAATTGCAAATGCTCTGGACTGGGACTGATCTTCTCCACGTTTCATGCTTGTTTGACTTTTGGTACTATGTGGGAAGTACCTGTCAAAAACAACATGGATTTTGAGGGAACTTTTGCTGCGTGACAAAATGAAATGCCAAAATGATTTTGCCATTTCTTTGTAGACTGACCTTTGCTGGGTTAATGGTTGAAGCATCTGCACGACAGCCATTCCATCGAAAATGATACAGTCAGCATTTTCAGAGGGGGAAACAGTATAAATGACCAACTTTTCTAACTTGAGCATGAAATCAGCCTTTTTGGTGGACATCATCTCCCCTTCATCTGTAAATAAGCTGAGAGAGACAGGGGCATTCTCAAATCCCACGACACGCCGTAGGGGAACCTTTTTGAACGGACTCATGGCCAGTTTTCCTCTGCATTAATCGGTACGTCTTTCGATTTAGACTGGATGACTCGACATTTACCACCCATGGTTTTCGCACTAACTCTGGGGATCGGATCATAGAAACTGACACATGGTGATTCATGTCCCTCTTTGACTACAAGCCTCTCTTCCACAAACCTGTCAAGGCAATCAGAACCATTGTCAAAGCAATTTAAAAGGCTGATTTCAACTTCATGGGACACAGACACGCCAATAGTAAATTTTAATAATCATGATGGAGGATCTACAATACTGAAAGGATCATGGAATGTTTGATCAAACATTGCTTGCATTTTCCTGATATTGTCATTGTAAGCCTTCTCGTAAGATTCATTGTCTGTGGGATGCCTGTAATTTGATTTTTCACCTATACCAAGACCTTAATTGGAATAAACATGGGAATATTTGGCAGTAAGAGGCCGCGAAAGAAACCACCTACTAAGTGCATTATCTCTATGAGTTAGACCTACTATCCCACCACTAGATTTTAAAGCCTTATTCTCCGTAACCTCTAGACAGTAATCTATCCACACAGAATTGAATATTCCATCAGTCAACTTGGCAACAACGTTTCCGTGTGAAAAACTTATTTTCACTTCATCAGGACCTCTCTGCATACTGAGTACTATATACGGCATGTACTTGGCATAAATGGTGCGACTGGATGCAAAGAAAAATGGAAGAAACTGGGATTTGGAGTATTCATATACCTCCCAGAGACCATGTCTTGATGCAGACAAAAAGAATGGCGTTGACACGTTTGTAAGGTAATTATCCCAAAACTTGAATGTTGGAGACAGTTCTCGTCCCTTCAATTTGAACTCATCAAGCAATGGTACAACTACCGTTTCCAGAAATCTCAATGTTTCACAATGATCATTGCCCTCATGTTCCAGACAACCATTTTGGTCAAAGAGAACGTTTCTCGAAATGCACCACAACTTAAAATTTAACAGAAACCGAGATGTCAGAACCTCAGCTAGCATCAAGAAAGTGTTCAAGCCCCTATCAAAATATTTTCCAGTTAGAATATGATGTTCAGTCTTGGGTGCAAATACATCAGAATCTGAAAGCAACTGTTTCAGACCTGTGTCGCCATAAAGGAAGCCAATTCCTGCAAATACACACATGAGAAAATGCATACCTCCTTCAACAGGTATGACCCCGTCAAGCTCAGACTTTTTTGCCCAAACTACCTCCAATGCCTTTGTTAATAAACCCATGTCAAAGAAGACAGGACACACATTTTGATCTAGAGCATTCATTTGCTCTTTAACACGCTTGATGGAAGTATAAATGGTGTTGTAATGTGTAGGTGTTGATATAATTATTGGGTTAAATGCAACTTCATATGGTTCTATCAACTTATCAGAAGTAACCTGTGACTGAAATATTGTCCAAGGCGGTACAGGCTCGGACCTGTCATCGTAAAACATCCCCATACGACAACAATTGTACATGAGTTCCTTAAGTTTCATGATATTGGCGGTTTATGGTTCTTGAACCCTGACTTCCTCCTTGTTTGATGGTGGTGGGGATAAAACGGGAGAAGGTCGTGTGCTTGGCTTTTCATACGGCAAAACTGAAGACAGATTTCCCCCTGAAAAGAAATTACTCATAATTAAATAATGGATATTTCAGCATGCTGATAATTTTCTTCAATTTTGAAATTGGCAATATTTTATTGAGAATGTTTATTATGGAATTCCAGTTTATATGGATATAAAGTAATAGCCAGTTAACATATGATATTTTATTTTATGATATTAAATCTGTTATCTTTTAAAGGATATGTGTAATATGTAAAATGCCATAGAAAGAAAATGCTAAGAGTCGTTGTTGAATAATGTCAATTAATTCATATACCAGGCAAAGAGGCAATATCGACTGTTCTGTCTGAAAGTTTGGTAATCCTCTGCGACGTCTGTCTTCTTTGATTTCGGGTACACAATGATAGTTGTCATCGCATGTGTCGTATTTTTGCCATCTTGTGTGTATTCATTATGATCCCAATTGTCACCGGCAGCAACAATGAGCTGACCATCCTCCGCATAGCGCTTGATGTTAGCTGGGACCAGTGCACCTGTAGTTACATTTACACAAATACATGTTATTCATTAGATGTATAAACATTACACGCTTTAAATATATATTTTTATGATACAAAAGTAATTGTATTGTATTATGTTGCATTGTATTATATTCCACTGTATTGTATTGTATTGCACAATACCTAGTACACGGTATTATATTAACTGTATATTATTGTATGAAATGGATTGGATTTAATCGTAACATATCATACAATACTGTAGTTGTTCTGTACTACCCTGTAGTTATATTTATTAAATTATATTATTTTTACTGTATTTAGAATTATATTACATGATTTTTCTATTATACAAATATTATTATTGGAATGATTTTTAAAGACTAGTGCAATTTAATATAACGTTTACAAACCTCTTTGATGTTCAGATGTTCGATGGAAAAAAGTTGGAACCGGCACTGGACGCCATCTTGTATATCTCCATTGTTACCAAACGGAGGACAATAAAAAGCATACCGTTGGAAAGAGTTACATTGCCGAGTATACGAGCATGCAATAACAGTTGTATTTATATACGTTGACAAAATTATAAGGGAAGGTTTATGGTGAAATACCATTTTTTTCAGGATTTTTACCTTTTGACCTTGAATATGACCTTGACCTTGATTTTGTTTGAGTCTGTAATCTATTCAGTTGCGTTGGTATTTTCAGTAACAGCAATCTCCAGTTTATTGTAAGCTTATAAGTCAAGCAGTAAAGAAATAATAGCCTTTTTTTCAGTAAAGCGATTTATTACGAATTTACAGATTTTCTCATATCAAAATACCCCACCGACTTTTTCTTCGATTTTGAGAGTTCGGGGTCTACTAAAACGTAACAGTATACATTTTTGTGCAGAACATACACCACTGTATATTTTAATGAACACAAATATGCAAAAAATAACGAAATAAGATATTCAAAAATAAAAAAAACTAGGTAGTACCCCAAATTTTGTCAGTTTTGAGCCATTGTTCAGCCGTTTTTTAGCCAAAAAAATCATTTCTGCCATATTTTTAGCTGTAACTTATTTTTATTAATGAACTGCATATATAGTTCATTTAAAATAACAAAAAACAGTTAATGTTTGTGAAAGAAATGAGTTTGGTATTGTAATTATCAAATATACCATGTTGTTTTTTTTTAAAAATGGCGGCCATTTTGTCCGCCATCTTGGATTTCTCGCTTAGTACCAAAAATCTGCGATTTATGCCGGCAGCCTGATAAACTTCAGATATTCCGCCAACATGTTGATATATGACACTTGCTGTTACTTTTTGTGGCCGGGTGGTTTGCTGAAATATGGAACTTAATACTATATTAATGCTCAATTAATACTATTTTATATTTAAATTCGTAAATGTGTCACTTGTTAAGCTTTGTATTTCCATAGCCTTGACGGCAATGGAAATACAAAACTTAACAATGTCAAAATGTCAAAATACGTAACTTATTTAAATACTGTCTCTTATAATTTGATATAACGAAATGGCAATCTATTCATTTATTTATTTGAGCGAAATGGCCATCCATTTAATCACTTGTGTTATTTAAATTAACCTGTCATCAAACAATTTAGTGTACGTTTTCAGACTGTTCAATAAAAGGCTTGATGAAAAAAACATTTTGTAATCGGCGAAATCGTTTAAAAAGTTGTGAAGTCATTAAACGAAAATTCAAACCAATTCAAACCACACAGTGACAGTTTTTCAATGATAAACCTTTTGAAAGGGTTTCCAGTAAACCCACATTTCTTTTAACTGATTTTTTTCAAATAATTAACACCCATTCCAATACAAGAGACAGTATTTCAAATAAGTTCCTATATTTTGACGGTTTTTGGCTGATCACACTTCCTTGTTTACTGAGCTTTTCAACCAGATCGTTGTTTCTATTATTGGTGACGGTGGTTCTAAATAGTCCATACAGATTATTAATGTAGTCATGAAAAAAAAAAGTGAAAGAAAAGTGGGCAGTTTTTATTTTTGCTTAGTATGGTTTAAAATACATATATAAAACCTCTCTTGTAAATCTAAAGATCTTCACTCAGATACACATATACAAAGTGCACACCACAAGGTAATAGTCGACACTCTATTGTGCCCTCCTCTTGGTTATATAGCAGTAGGACGACACACAAACATACACGCACGCAAGCACGCACGCTCACACGTGTACACACACACGCGCACACACACTAACTAACTAACTATACCAAACCTTATATCATAATTTTCAATAATTCTATATTATTTCAATGGAAAGGAAATTAAAATATAATATAATAGATAATAATATAAAGAATCCTACATATTTATACAGATAACCAAGGTCATGCATATTACCATTAAACCGATGATAGGGTCTTTTAGCCTGGGTTTGGTGTTAATATTTATAAAATATCCTACTTTAATATTTACGCTGACACTTTTTTGTTTTGACTTCTGTTCGGTTTAAGACTATAACATAACTTATTTGCATGTCTCACATATATATGTATTTTGGGGTTTCTGTTGTAATTTTCGTCTCACTCTGTTTCGCCTCAAATTACAACAGAAACGCCCCAAAATACATATATAATAAATCACCATTTCATGGTGATTTACTTGATTTATTAAAACTTTTTTAGAATAGGGGTAGTGAAGATTGCAAGTTTAGATTTTTTATTAGTCAAAATTACACCCCTAAAAATATAAAATGTTTCTTTAATACATAACAAATTTGTCGATTTGTTATCAGAATTTTAGTTAAATCAACAAATAAAAACGAAATTAACAAAATATGTTTTAAACCTCAATACATCTAAATCGGAGACACTCAGCGTTGTACGACTTTAACTTCCAGTATTCGTGTTTCATTCCAATCGAATGAGCACCACAACCAACACATACTTGATATCTTGCAGAAGTGCCTTTTTTACATTTTAGGCACGGTAACACATGACTTTTCTTAAATCTATATTTATGCAAACTGCAATAATTGGAATCTTTTGTTGGCTTGCTTTTACATGGGTTATGTAATCCAATTTTAAGAAATTGACAAGCATTACTTTCCATTGTCTTTTTGTATATAATTATTTTATATTTAAGAAAAATTATTTTTAATATATAACACATAAAGTATGGAAAAAGAGGAGACTATAAAAGAATTAATACTCCTGTTTAAAACAGGTGTAATAGATAAGCAAACACTGTCTAATGGTATTAATGCATTAAAACCAAAGGAAACTCCAAAGGTTAAATCTCAAACATTAGAAAATTTACTCAAGAGACGACGTGCTAAAAAACAACGTAAACGAGAAAAGCAGAAATATTATAAATTACAAGAAAATGTTATAAATGAACAAAAGCAGAAATATGCTAAATTACAGGAAAATGTTATAAATGAACTAAAACAAGTTTTTCAAGATAGAAAATTAAAACTGGTTGACAAACCAATGTGTGGATATTTCAAAGCATACGAGATATCTGCCGAGAAATACAAAGACCCTCAAAAACTATTTCGTGATAAAAAATCCATTATCACAAAACAAATAAGCAACGATCTGACAAAGATGAATGGATTAAAGTTTCAATTAGGTCTCACTGTAAATTTATTTAAAGATGATGATGATACCAAAAAGTACACCACAGCAGTATTACACAGCGAACAAAATGCAATCTTAAACGCTGAAAAAATAAATGAGTTTTACGATGAATCATCTGCATATATACAAGAGAGTCTTGAAAGATTTACAAACACAGCATCAGGATTGGAGATTGATTACTGTGTTAAGCTTTACTTAAATATTGCAAAGTATGAACCATTAAAAGGTTCTTCATATATTCCTTTGTCTAAAGCAGTATCTGATAAAAAAGCAATAATTAATGTTAATAATGAAGATAATAAGTGCTTGGAAGTGGCATTGGTTTCTGCTTTGTGGCCTAATAAAAATAATCCAACTGGGATATCTAGTTATAACAAACACATGGGTAAGTTGAATATGGATGGTATTGATTTTCCCACTCCAACTTCTAAAATAACCAAAGTAAAAAAAACAAAATAATCTTGCTATTAATGTTTATGGATATACCATAACAGGAAAAAATAAAAAGGTATCTGTTTTTCCATATAAAATATCAGAACAACCAAAATATATTGAACGAATTAATATGATCTTAATATCTGAAGACACTGAGGTTGAATCAGAGAACGAAGACGATCCAAATAATGAAGAAGGAATTATAGATGAAAACTATAACCCTGATGATTATTCCAACGAACCAAAAAAATTAACAACAAAATTCACTATTGCTGGATTAAATATCTGAATAGACTACTTTGGGACCAAAACAAACACCATGGTCAAACTTACTTCTGCGATCGTTGCCTTCAGGGCTATTCTGGAAAAGGACTACTTACCAAACACAAAGAAGACTGTGATGGTATCAACAAAAATTCTTGCAGAATAGAAATGCCGCAAGAAGGTAAAAATACTGTAAAATTTAAAAATCATCAAAATCAGATGCCTGTGCCTTATGCAATATATGCTGATTTTGAGAGTATAATCAAACCGCAATCAATCAAATTTGGAAAGAAATCTGAAATTCAAAATGTACACGAAGCTTGTGGTTTTGGATACCAGGTTGTCAGATATGATGGCAAAGCTGAAGAACCTGTTATTTACAGAGGTGAAGATGTTGTTGAAAAGTTTTTAAATCACTTAGAATGTGAGAAGAGCAACATTAATAAAATATTTGCTCACCCAAAACCATTAATCATGACACAACAAAATGAGGAAGATTATAAAAAAGTAACACACTGCTGGATATGCGAGAATGAAATAGGTAGGAAATGTGGCAAAAACTTTAAAGAAAGAGACCACTGTCATTTTACAGGAGAATACAGGAGAATACAGAGGTGCAGCACATAAAAACTGCAACCTAAAACTGAAAATAAAACCAAATAAAACAATCATCCCTGTTATATTTCACAACCTCAAAGGATATGATAGTCATCTCATCATGCAAAAAATACATAAAATGACAGGTAATATTACATTCCAAACAACGCTGAAAAGTATATTTCATTTAGTGCCGGACAACTTAGATTCTTGGATAGCTTTCAGTTTATGGCTTCGTCTCTGGAAAAATTGGTTAAAGCAACAGACAAATCTGATTTTAAAATTATCAAAAATCAGTTTGGAGAACAAACAAATTACTTTTACGAAAAAGTGTTTATCCATACGAATATATGGACAGTATGGAAAGATTCAGGGAAACGCAATTACCGCCTATAGAAAAGTTTTACAGTAGTCTCTCAGATGAAAGTATAAGTCTCGAAGATTACGAATACGCTCAAAAAATATGGGAAGAGTTTAACTGTAAAACTCTTGGAGACTATCATGATTTATATCTAAAAACTGATGTAACTCTGTTAGCAGATGTATTTCAAACTTTCAGAAAAACATGCATGAGTGCATACAAACTTGATGCTTTACATTACTATACAGCACCTGGATTATCTTGGGATGCTTTACTCAAACATTCAAAAATAAAATTAAAACTTTTAACAGACATTGACATGCACTTGTTTGTAGAAAAGGGAATGCGAGGTGGCATAAGTATGGTATCAAAAAGATATGCCAAGGCAAACAATCCATATGTAGCTGATTATAATCCTGTCAAGGAAATCAGCTACTTAATGTATCTGGATGCAAATAATCTTTATGGGTGGGCAATGAGTCAGCCACTTCCATGTTCTGGCTTTGTTTGGAAAGCCAAAAACAAAGGAAAATATTCTAAACCAAAACCTGGCAAAGGACAAATACTTGAAGTTGATTTGGAATATCCTAAAGAACTCCATGAATCCCATAATGACTATTCACTTGCACCGGAAATATTAGCAGTGAAAAAAGAATGGTTGTCTGAATACCAGACAGATCTGTTAGAAAATAATAGCATGATAAATACAGAACAACTAGTCCCCAATCTTATGGACAAAGAAAAATATGTGATACATCACAAAAACCTGGAACTGTATTTATCTTTGGGCATGAAACTAAAGAAAATACACAGAGTATTAGAATTCAATGAAGAACCATGGATGGCATCATACATAAACCTAAACACAGAACTTAGAAAAAAAGCTAAATCAAAACTTGAAACAGATTTTTACAAACTTATGAACAACTCTGTGTTTGGCAAAACAATGGAAAATCTACGCAAGCGGACTGATATAAAACTAGTCAGAACTGACGGCTCCGAAAATGAAGAGATAAGAAAAATAATAGCCAAACCCAACTTTAACAGGCGTATAACATTTTCAGATGAATTGTCAGCAATACATGTGAACAAAACAAAATTACAAAATTAACAAGTATATGATGTATGATTGGTATTATAATACTTTGAAAAAAAGGTATGGAGATAACTGTACTTTATTATACACAGATACTGACAGCTTGCTTGTAGATATAAAAATAGAAGACGCATATAAAGATATGTCTGAAATGAAAGATGAATATGACCTAAGTGATTATCCTCAAAATCACCCAATGCACGATAATACAAATAAAAAAGTAATAGGCAAGATGAAAGATGAGTGTGCTGGTGTTGCTATAGTTGAGTATGTTGGATTAAGACCCAAGCTATATTCTATTTTGAGAGCGGATGAGCAGGTTATTGAAAAAGTAATAAATAAAATGAAAGATGAATGTCCTGGTGTTCTTATAGTTGAGTATATTGGATTAAGACCCGAACTATATTCTAGTCCGGATGAGCTAAGACCCGGACTATCTTCTATTTTGAAAGCGGATGAGGAGATTATTAAGAAAGCAATAGGTAAAATGAAACATGAATGTGCTGGTGTTCCTACAGTTGAGGATATTGGATTAAGATCCAAACAAGATTCTATTTTGAACGTGAATGAGCAGATTATTAAGAAAGCAAAGGGTGTAAAAGAATATGTAATCAAAAAACATATAAACTTTGATAACTACAAGGATGCATTGTTTGGCAAGAAAAAATACACCCATGAAATGAATATGATACGCTCAATAAAGCATGAGATATATGGCATAAAAGTAAACAAAGTATCACTGTCACCATTTTACTCTAAAAGATACATAGCACCAGACGGTATTAAAACTGATGCACATGGTTTCTATAAAAACTTATGAATTTGGGTATCAGCAGGAACAATAAGTAATTCTTCTTTGACAAATCCTCTTTTTGGCGCTGGTGCTTTCAAATAATAAACTCTTATACCTTGCGTCACCATATAACTTTTAATCTTGTGAATATCTACACTCCACATTGGATCAGTTGCTCTGCGTCTTCTACCTTCTTGTTCCCCGGGTTGATATAAATATCTTACACTTGCATTCATACAGATAGGATAATCTTTTAATGTTTTTGTTTCAACAGGAGGGGGCTTTTTTGTCTCCGCATTTATGGCTTTTACAACTTCTGGTAATCTTTTTACCCACTCTCTGTTGCGTTTTTGCGAATCTATTTCCTTAGCATACTGATAGCCAAACAATCTTTCAGCTAATGTTCTGTTAAATCTTTCCACTAAAGCTTGGTCTCTGTGTATTTCTGTTCTGCCTCTTCTGATATTTACTTTATGTTTTGCCATCAACTGCGATACTGCACCCATAAATTCTCTGCCTGGATCCACTTGTAATGACTTTGGATATTTCAAATGCCGACTGTATATTTTTTCAAATGCTTTAGCAACTTCTTTACTATCCTTGGAAGTCAGTGGCTCTGCTTCTTTGTATCTACTTGCAATATCAACCACAGTCAACGCATATTTATAAGTTTTGCGGCCACGGCCAAAGCCAAAAGTATCATGCGGTAAAAATAACAAATCAGCTTGATGCACTCCATTTTTAGTAGAAACATCAAACCTGGGTCTAACTATTTTCTTTGGTGCGGGTAAATAAATCTGCCACACAGCTTGTTTCTTTAAAAATTCTAATGCCTGTTTCTTACTGACACCAGCCTCTTTTGACAATTTTTTAACTGCTGAGTAACCTTTCCAAAATCCTTTTGGGCTGTAATAAATCTTTTCCATTTTTTCTACTAAAGATTAAACTTTATATAACAATAAAAAAATAGAAATCACAACTGCACGATTTGATGAACTGCTTGAAGAGCAATATAAAAATAGCACAAAGAAATGGACAGACTTGGAAATAGATAAAATATACAAAATTACAGATACGAAAATAGTAGATACCGAATATGGTCCATTTATGGTATTGACATTATTAGACAACGGTGAAGTATGGGCGCCTGACCATCTCAAAAATAAATTAGAGAAGAGTGCTAAACCACCATATTATATGCGACCACTTCGATTGAATCCATGTAAAAACAACAAAAAAAATAGGTATCATGCATATGACTTAGTCTTTTCAAAGTAAACATACTTAGTCATTCCAAATCTAAAGTAATTATAGTTTTAAACTAAAAAAAATTTATGAACTCAATTTATACGCCACAAATCCAGTTGCAGCCATGCCCATCACAATAAACGTAATTTCTCTATTCTGTTGATCTGGAGATGGTGTATAAAAATCACTCAACTTGGGCTCCGGTTCCAAAAGCAAATGTTTGCCAGTTGTATAATAATACTGCTTCATAGCTTGGTCTACATCATCAAAAGTCTGCTCTGCATGATGCTCTTTTTGTAGTTGCTTATTAATAAAATCTAATCTCTCTGTTCTTTTTTTATTCCACTCCGCTTGTGCTGCGTTTAATTGTTCTACGGCTTTGTCATGTCTTTGTCTTTCCTCATCTGAATGACTTCCCATTTTTGAAAAGAAATAATTTGAACCGCTAAACGCCAATGCGTTTGTTAATGCTCCACCTAGCATCATTGCTACTGCACTTGCCATTTTTTATATATATATTTTTTAAAATTATTTCATAATATCCGCAGGAATAATACCTTGCTTAATCAGCATATCCTTTGTAGCCATTGCTAACATTATATCCACAGACAGCATCTCAACATCTACCATATTAAAATCCACTTTAGGGGCTGGTCTTTTTAGTAGTTTTCTGCCAATCTCGGAATATCCAACAGTTAGAAGTGTTTCCACCCCAGCGTGATACATCATATTTACAATTTGTTTTCCGTCAATACTTGCTTCAATTTTTTTTTTTATGATTATTTTTTAAAAATAAATTATTAAAAATCAAACAGGTCTTTTGGTGCAACACGAACAGCAACAGGTTGCACAGGTTGCGTAGCAGATTTCTTGTTATAAATATACAAACCCAACCCAGCAATGCCTAATAAAACCAGACACGGTGGAATATAATTTTTGTATACGTTTATTTTGATATTTTTTTTATTGTTATTTTTGTTATTTCATCTTGCTTTGCAGCATTTTGATTTGTAGCATCTTGCTTTGCAGCATGTTGCTTTGCAGCATCTTGAAGCAAACGCTTTGCCTTTCTTGCCGCTGCTCCTTTTTTCCCAGCTTCTATTCGTTTTGGATTTTTTACTTTTTGTTGTTCAATAGGTTGTGTAACAACAGGTATAACTTCACTCTCTTGGTTCTCCATTTATATTATCTATATTTTTATTTTTATTAAAATCACTATGTCTAACAGTTGTCAGTATTGCTGTAAATGGCGCTAAGCACATTCCATACCTGTAATACAACTCACAACAAGCACTTGTCAAAGCATGATTAATAAATGGGTCTTCCTCCAAATCTTGTATCAGTTTTGGTGAATTGGTTACATTAAAATATTTTGATACTCCCATCACATACAAGTTAATAAAAGAATTGCCTAAAGTCTTGGTCATACTTGCCCCAAGCCTTGCTTCATATCTGCAGTAAAGTTTGTTAATTTCATCCGGGGGCATGCTATCTATATTCCTGAGTTGTATGTCTTTACCCAAATATTGACGACTACCACCGCCAGCCACTATGGATGATAATCTTTCTTTTTTTGTTTCTTGTTGCTTTGATTCATCACGTTCCGTAAAACCTTCCGATATATCTTGTAATAGTTCTTCCGCATTCATTTTTATATTAGTAATTTTATTTATTATCTTGAAATAAACATAAAATACAAAACAACCAGCTGCGATATTCATGCAACTAGTAATTGTTAGTATTGTTAATAGCATTGTTATTAATATTGCTATTTTTTTATTAGCATTGTTAATTTGCTGCAAGCATTGCTATTAACATTGCTACTTTGCTATGAGCAATGCTATAAGCATTACTATATTTTTTGATATTTTCATTATATTTTCATGTCAGTATTGCTACTTTGCTGTTAGTATTACTATTAGCAACAAAGCAATGCTGTTAGAAAAAAAGCATTGCTGTTAAAAATTATTCAACCCAATAAACAGTTGGTTGGTCAGTCCTCAAAATTAACTTGGAATATTTAGTCTTAGCTAAAGCTTTTCTTATTCTGGTTCTCTCCTCCAGCGTTGGAATAACATCATTCTCTCTCAAACAATTTTCATAACTATCTCTGTCCTTGGTGTAAAACATACACAACCATTTTGCTTGCTCCCTTAAATCTTTCAATACAGAATTATATCTCTGTGAAATAACCCACACTGATTGTTTGGCGTGGCGACCAGAAAATGCCAACTCTGATAACATATCTTTTTTCTTTGTTAATTCTTTTGTGGCGGAGCAATCATCAATGATGTATAGTGTGGGCTTGCCAGCATATTTATTGAAAAATAAACGCAACAGTTCTTTGCCTTTGCTAACGGGATTGACAATTATTATTTTTTTATCTCTCGGGTTTTTCACATCTCCTATCCAGGATCTATTTTTATAAGCCTCGTTCCACTTTATGTTTGGACACAATATAATTATATGTTCAAAAACTCCAACATACTCTTGTTCAAGTATGTCAAGAACAAACTCTGTTTTGCCGCAGCCTATCTGACCGCAGATAATGGCACTGTGTGAATATTTAGGATATTTTTTTGCAAACTAGTATCCTGCTTCTTTGAATCTTCCATCTTCGAAATTGATTTGCGCATCTTGTATTATATATATATAAATATTTAAAGGTTGATCTGCATCTGCTTTTTTATTTATTAGTATCGTTATGCCTTCACTGCCGTTTTCTATTCTTCTTCCACTGCCGTGTAATAAATTGTCATCACATGTTCTAAGGTCAAGCCACAAAGCATATGATTTTGTCAAATAAGTCTCAAGAGAAACATTGGTAAAGTTTAAGTCCCTCGCTACTATTTCTGTCTCTTTGTTTCTTTTTGATGTCAAGGCAAAATATTTGTTGATTTCATCCCAATGTTGATATGCCTTCATGCTTTGACTATACAACTGATTTGGTACGCCCTCTATTGTCATTTCAACCTTTTCAATCTTTGGGTTGTAATAGGTTTCTGTGCTTGTTCTTTCTGGGTCTTCAAACAGCATTAAAATACCTTTCATGCTCCGTGCTGGTACATTAATGTTGATGTTCCAAAGGGTTTCAGATTTGTTTGCTATTATTTTTCTATGTCTTACCATTGGTTCGCTGTCTTATTTGTCTGGCTAATTCAACATCACTAACTGTATCAAATTCCAAGCAGATATTTTTTATTACATAAGATGCATCAGCATCACTGCTTTTGATAACTTTTTTATAATCGTTAAACGTTAATTCATATTCTAACCTATCACCAAGCCCCGCTTGATAAAATGGCATATGACTTTCTAACATTTCAAAGTCCAGTGGAATACAAAATCTATTTCCATAAGCTGCTGCTATAGCTTCATCTTCGGTGTCTGAGGAAGCATCTCCTGCACCAACTCTATGTTTTAACATGTTTGCTTTACCAATACCTTGGTAAGCTGTTCGGTAGGGGCTTTCCATAAATCTACATAACAATGATATATATCACTGTCATCTATTGACATGACTTCATTGCCACTTATTCTTATTGTCATTTTTTTCACAATTGCTCTACCCACATTCTGGAATAGAGTAGCGTTGGCGTCTGTTCTGCTTTTAAGTTCATTTTCAAAGGCAAGACGAGCAGTACGAGGAACTATCACATCATTAGTACTTAGATTGTGAAATCTTACAAGCAGTTGCTGGTTTTGGTCTATTGTTGATGGATTATTAGTTATTACTACACTTGTGCGGATGCCCTTTGCACCATGAGGTTCTCTTAGTTTTCTATAAGGGTTGAGTTTGTTTCCGTTGTTTTTATTTTTTAAATATATTTTTTAAAATTAAATAAAATAAACAATGACTGAAGGAGGATTCGAGTTTGACAATCCTACGTACGATCCAGATGATTATGATGAATATTTTGGTGATGATTTACCTATGGTGCCTGATGAGCCGGTTCAAAGAAGTCTTCTTAATCAAAGCGATCATATTGCTGACCTTAGGGGAGAGCTGACAGAAGTCACACATGAAATATACAAGATTTTTTTTGTAAAATCCTTTTATGATGAAATAGCAAAACGATATAAGATGGCACCGGACAAAATGGATTATGACCAGTTTAAAGTATCAGCTAATGGCAAAACATTATACTGGGATGTTGGTGATAACAAAATAAGAATAACTGCCGAGCGAGGTTCTTTTACATTTCTTGCTCTTGGTTCTTTGGCAAATGAATATCACAGGGTTATTGGCTCTGGGGGAACAAAGGCGGTAAGACAATTTTTAAATTTACCGGAGTATGACAGTAAAACAAAATTATCACAGAAAGCTAGACAAGACTTTGAGAGCACAAGAAACGATTTACCAGATAATGTGGATGCTATTCAATTACAAGATCTTTCACATGTTGTTAATGACATAACACAGTCAATGGAAAGTGCTCTCCATGACTGGGATGTGATTGAGCGTCTTGATGCTGAAACACAAACAAATATAGACAAGCGTGAAATGGATGGAATAGTAAAAGCGATGACAACTGTCAAGGAAGAACTCACCAATAACGTGGCAAAACTCACACAACTTGATAAAGACATAACAAGAGAAAAACAAAAGTTAGAACAAGCTAAGACTGACGATGATAAATTCCAGATAAAGAGAATTAGCGATCGCACCAAAGACCTTGAAGTTGAGAGAGGTGTAAGGATGGATGCTATCAATGAAAACAGAAAAGCTTTCCGTAACCAAGTAAGCAGGATAAAAGAGACAATAAACAAAATGTTAAACGAGGATACAACTCTTGGTGAGAGGATCAAAACCTTGTTTAGGGAGCAAGGTATTACTATTGTTAGTATTTTAACTGCATTTGGTATGATTCTCGGGGTTTTAGTTGAGGCCATTATTCCTACAACGGGAGGAGGGACTGCGCCAACTCCAACTCCAAAACCTGATCCATCAAGTGTCAAGTATTGGATAAAAAGAAAACTACTTAATCTTGGTAAACTTCTTGCCAACCTAGCTGGTAAAGCTGCTGCAGCACTTCCAGGAGTTATTGGTGCAATAGTATCATGGCTTTTATCTGCAACGGGTAATGTTATTAATTGGCTTGGTAACAATCTATGGGCTTTGCTTGTGTTTGTTTCCGGGTTGTTGTATGTGGCAGCTAAAGAGTGGTTTAAATCTCGTAAATAAGTAATGCAGCAAGACCTATTACTATAGTACCAACAATTATAGTTGTTTTGTTATTTTCGTGTTCAATCGCTATTTTTTGTATTTCTGGTGGGTTATGTTCCACAGTTTTATGTATTGATTTATCAAAGTCAGAATGTTCTGGTAAAAATTTCTTTGTTGTGGTGCCTTGAAAAGGTTGAATAATGTTTGGTATTGGTTTTACATTTACATCATTATTCAATCCTAATGCTTGTGCATCGGTTGCTATTACAATTTCATTATTGTAGTCTTGTATTATTCCGATTTTTAATTCCTTGTCACTTGGAGACATGTACAATCCACTTCCATAGACAAAATTTACTTTACTTCTTGCATATTTTAGGGTGGTTTCATATCTTAAAATTTGACTGGGCAAGTTGATGGGGCTATTTATTGCGTCCTCTACATTTGCTAGAAATTGTTTTTGTGCATCAAATGCTGTTCCTGTTCCAAGTATATCTGTTCTTGTTTGTGATTGTGAGCCAAGAATTGCCCAGCAGTATGTTCTTATGCTGTCATTGATTCTTTCTACTCCAGCTCTTGTAAATACAAATGAACAATCTAGTATAAAAGTAGACCAGCTATTATCAGCCTCAAATCCTTGTGCAATGTAATCAATGTGATATGTTTTATCACTCTCATAGACTGTGAAACTCATCGTTTTGTTGTCGTATACAGTATTTATCAAAGGATGATAACCAATATTTGTCCAGTAATTATAAATTGTTCCTAGACCATTATTATAGCTTTGTTTCTGTCTCCAGTCTGAATTTAAGTCAATGTTAAACTCCTTGCATATTCTCTCGTATGCGTTTCGGTTAAATGTGTTATTAAACGCATTCCAATTTGAGTCTTGCGGCATTGCTACACTCATCTCAAATAATATTCTTCTGACTTGGTAATAGACATGAAATCGAAATAATGAACCAACCAGTGCATCAGCTTTTAGATGGTTGTTGAAATCAATGCCACATCCAGTTGTCGCACACCAAATAGCAAAATTCAACTGATTCTGCCAAAATAACATCCAATCTGTTCCCCAGCGTTGGACTTTAGCATCTGATTTGACGTATGGAAGTTTGTATTTTTCAAAGACATTGGGAAATGATGCTTTAAAGTCTTTACCGTTTGATGTAATGACTAAGTTTTGATTTATTATATCTATCACTTTTTTGCTGAAAGTATTTGAATAGTGAGCATCTGGGTTATATTTGAATTCTTTAGAAATCATTTTTATTTGTATAACTCAAACTCGCTTATTTCGAATTTCCGCTTATGTCGAATTTTTTTCACGGTCCCGATTTTATTCCTTCTATTTTTATGCAATTTGACTTCTTTTAAGTCAAATTTCGTTAAGTCGAATTATTCGATAATTCGAACTATTTTTCTGGTCCCAAACACGAATCTATACATTAATTTACTCTCTCTAATTCGAAGTTCAATTAAAGTGCCAAATGCAAGTTTGATCAAACACAAGCCGGCGTCGAAGTTGATTGTGAAGCAAACAAAAGGTGATAATTGCTGAGATGATTTGACCTGTAACAAATAAATCATGGTGACATGTTTGTTAATTTATTTTCTTGTGCTGTTTCTGATTTTTCATGATAAATTAAGGCTTGTTAACGAGGAAATTTGTTTACGCTAATTGAAAACAATGGCCATCGCGTGGGTTAAAACAATTATAATAATTTTACTAATTTGACATGGACGAAACGTATAACTAATTAATTAATGAGTGGCAGTTGTCAATGTTCTGTTTTTGCTATAAAATTCGCATGTTTAATGTAATCAAATCATTAATTCAGCATGTCTGAACACAGAACTCAAAACGTTTTCTTATACTGCTTTAACATGAAATGCCCGAATATACAAACTGACAAAACGAAAGTAGAATGCTGCGAAACATGTCATACAGTGAGTGTGTTTCATATTTGAGCGTGATAATAACAGTAAGTAATTAATGTAATTGCATCTTCCTATTGGATATGAATTATAACTGTAAAGAAACATATTCATAAACATATGAAGGAAGAAATCATGTATTTCATTAAAATCGGCAAATATCGGCAATATATACACGTATATGCATAGTGTAAAACAGGTGGGTGGGGTAATAAAAATACAAGTATGCCATAATCGTTTAATTCGAACTTCGGATAACCCGAACTTTTTTCCGGTCCCTTGAAATTCGAGATACTGAGTGTGGACTGTATATTAAAAAAAAAATGTTTCATACAATTTCAAACATAGACAACTCTATTAATTTACAACAGTATATCGATAATAGAGATGGAACTAAGCGCGTTGGATTAAAAAGTTTTATATACACTATCGGTTGGTATAATATTATTCATGAAACCATAAAGATACGAAACCCAGATAAAACAGAACATTTACCAGATGGACTCTATAACTTTGAAGACTTGATAAAAGGTTTTAAATTTCTAAATAAAAATATTACCCTGACCGTTTATGAGCAAGGTGCTGCTGCCATTTTAAAAACGTCAATAGAGACACGAATGTCAAGCGGTCTTTCATAAATGCTGGGATTCAAGGACAGAAAATGGTTGACAGGTACTATTTTAGGAGATTACCCAATTGATTTAGCTCCTTATAAACAGCTATATGTTCATCTGAAACAAGTTAATACGAGTAGTAGTTATTTCAATGGTGCACCAAGCACTATTATAGGTGTTGTACCTGTAGTAAATAAGCAGTTTGGAGATATAGTATATACAAGTTTTTATCCTGAATATCACTGTCTTACGAATGATGCAATTACTGAATTGAAAATAGAAGTCAGAAATGAGTATGGCAACAAAATAGATAATCACGGTTTGCCTATGAGTTGTGTTTTAGAAATTATTTAAAAAATATATTTTTATAAAAAAAAAAAAGAGTATATTTGGACCAACAAGACCTAAAAAAACAGAAGACTTAGAGGCTTTGATAGATATTTTTTCAGATTTACATAGTCGAGTTTTGCCTTTTGTTGACCAGTTTAATCATTTGAGAGATAGAGTTGATAATCTTAAATATGGGATTATAACAATATTTGCGGAGGCTAAGGGCCCACTTGTGTTGAATAGAATACTCTCATTTGGTAATGGTGGAGCAGAAACAAATGTGGGGCATGTAATGACACGCCGTGGACGGATTATGGGAATAGGTTTAGCAAGTGACCGATTAGTTGGTGACGTAACTGTAATAGTTTCTGTCAATGGTGTTGAACAACCAAATTATAGCATAACGCTTCACATCATCCCGCGCAATCATGATAACTTTGATAAACCTTTAGAGATTGGTGCTGGTTCTGTTGTTAACTTTGTATGCAAGATTGCCAACGCTACTGCTGTAAATACGGTGGCATCATTATTAATTGAATTAATTTAATTTTTTATTTATTAATAAAAAAATGCCGAAGCAACCGACAGCACCAAGTATATATCCTGAGTTGCCAGTGGAAGACGGACAAAATTATAGATTACAAAAGATTTCAGAAACTGAAAAAAAGTTAATTACAGAACGAGATATACGTCAGTCTCTTTATAAAAAATATAAACGTGGTATTAATATTACAGATGGAATTGACACTACCTTGATAACTACAGGTGTTATTATGGCTGGGATTGGATTTGTTGTTCCAGTTTTGTTACCTTTAGAAATAGCAGCAATAGTATGTGGAGCTACAGGTGTTTGTATTAATTTTATCAGACGCAAGCTTAATGCAAAAGCTCAAAAACATCATGAAATAAAAACTTTGGCAGAGTCTAAGTTAAATAGTATAAAGCAGTTAATATCAAAAGCATTGAGTGATGCACAAATATCTGAGCAAGAGTTCAAGTTGATTTTAGGTGAACTGGAGAGATATTATAATTTGAAACAGGACATCAAACAAAAGAAACTTGAAATTAGTGAAGTTCAAAAAAAAGAACTAGTGGAGCAGGGAAGAAAGGAAGCAATGGCAACCTTACAAAAAAGTCTAAAAAGTGTGTCATGAATTGTTTTAGTAATGTGTATGAGTACGATCTACCACCTTTGTATTCAAGGTCGAACAATTGATAACAAATCGACAAATTTGTTTTGTATTAAAGAAACATTTTATATTTTTAGGGGTGTAATTTTGATAACTATTAAAAAATTTAAACTTGCAATCTTCACTACCCCTATTCTAAAAAAGTTTTAATAAATCAAGTAAATCACCATTTCATGGTGATTTATTATATATGTATTTTGGGGCGTTTCTGTTGTAATTTGAGGCGAAACAGAGTGAGACGAAAATTACAACAGAAACCCCAAAATACATTTATATCTCACAGAGGATTCTGAGACTGATTCAGCTGTACAATTATATCTTTCAAGCATAAACATAAAGTCAAATGAGGTCAGAAACTTCAACAGTAGTTTCGATGTAAATAAAAATGACTGTTATACCTTTGTTTTGATTTTTTAGTTCATGTCAAACTCGGCAGAGCCATATCGGAGTGTTCTGTCGAGCATAAAATCAATACATGCCATCTACAAGGTATTCGAATGCCTGAACAAATCAGCTTATTATTGTTCTTGAAAGTGTGTAACCTTACCCAAAGTAAGAGCTATTATTATAGTAAGAGCTATTATTATAGAAGGCGCAGATTTGGTCAATGCAAGAACTCATTGAACTACGAATATATTTACTAGTAATGACTATATTCAAGATATACAGAGACCAACGTTTGAGTAGTACTGCTGAAAAAAATAAAAGAACGACGTCGAATTTGACAGATATCTGAGTGATTGTTTGCTATAAACAAAGCAGAACTGCTTTTGCTAATCGCAAGATCAATCGTAGGCATGTTTAATGAAGCAGAGTGTTGCAACAGCAGATGAAGAAAGTAGGGGCTGACACACGAATACTTGCAATACAATACGCGGAACAAATAAATTCAAGAACGTGTTAAAGGAAATTATTATGTCCGTCTCTGACACTGACGTGCTTGTGATTAAAGTGTCAAACAATCTTGGCGTAGGTCAGCTTTGGTTTGGAAGAGTGGAGGATTTAAAATGACTGTCATTACATGTAACTTGGAACATGCTTGAAACTGCAACAGAAAACCTTAGTAACATGTCTAGCAGTATTGATGAATCAGAAAATGATACTTTGGAAGAATTTACATTTGTTATGTATGATAAATCAAACAGTACATGGAAAGTCAAGTCAATGAAGCCAGGATATAAAGTAATTCCACCGAACTTAATAAAATAACTAAATCAGAAATGCTTTTAATTTATTTAGAATACAAAAAGAGATAAGTTCATGAAGATGGTGGTTTAAAAATGATAGATATCGGAATCTGCTTAACCTTATTCAAACATCGTGAATAAAAAAAAAATAGAACCAAATAATAAGGAGCTTGGAAATATTCTACAAGAAAAAACTCGAACGCTATGGTGGGAATTTAATTTTCAACTGTAATATACTTGAAAATGATGTTATGATCTTTGAATTTTAAAACACACATTTAAATGATATTTTAAAAGCGTGGTATAGTGTAAATATAGATATAAACATCTAACAGGAAAAGCAGCATTCAAGAACGACAGTCAACCACAAACACACACAGAAACAAAGAACAAACTTAAAGATGAATAAAAGGCCAAATAAGACATCACACACACAAAAGAGTTGACAATAGGGCTAACGCCTTGGAACGGTCAGTGGCAAAAAAGGCCGCTGGGGGTTTAAACCAGGTTCTAGTGTACAACACACCTCACACTTACCATACTGTCAGCCCAATAAAACTAACTTCATGAACAGTAGCAATAAATCCGAGACTGCAATGTTTTTTGTATTTATCGTTTTCGGCGATTTCCAAATTTCTCCTTTCATACTCTTTTTACAAAAAGTCCAAAAAATACAAACGAACAAATATTGTGGAAGAACAGAAATTAACAACAACGGAATACTTTTACTATAGCTTTATTGGATACAGAGATACAGGTTATGCGTGCATGATATATACAATACAACTGAGAGAAAACTAAATCACTTAATTCAATCCAAAACGACAGATCTTTTTAAAATATCACCAACTTATATCGCCAATACCAAAGCAATGGTTTCTTGAACTCAAAGTTGAACATATTAACAGAGTAAAATAAAAAAACGTTATTTGAATGCAGTATGAAAAAACCTTCAAATTCAGTCAATAGATATCTCACAAAAGTTCAAATAAATAATTTAAAATATGATTAGTAATATATTTTCACATACTACTATGAATTGAAGGAACATTTATAGAAACATATTTAGATGTAGTGAAGCTAAAATTGTAGATGTTTCAATATAATATTATATATAAGAACATTGCCACATATATTTGTTTTATCTAAATACGAACATGCCGTTTTAGGTATTGGCAAATTCTGTAATATGGAAATCGGGACTAAAGACAATTTATTCTGGGAATGTATGTGAACGCAACATTTGTGGAATGAAATCGGTGGAGAGAATAGACATGAATACCGAATTAAACAAATACAATGCTTACTTCGGAGAACGAGATAAAATATTCACTTACATAGAAGAAGAATGTTGGAATATCAATAAATATTAATAATATAACATCCAGCCATTTTTGATAATTCAACGCATATCACTTCCGGTTTCGACAACTCCTCTGATAGTTTATGAATGGACGCGTTTTAAGAAGTTTCGTCAATATTATATATACAGCGTGTGTGTGAACTAGAAACATCTTAATTTTGCTTGTTTGTATGATTTGTTACGTCATTTTCAACACAAGTAAGGTTATATATGACGATAGTGTTTGTGGTTGAGGCAGACCACCCACTTTTCCTGTTTAGAACCAGTACTGTACATCTCCCGCCATCTGTAAGAATCGACACTTCCTCACTTACAAGTCGAGCTTCCAGTGGATTTAAACCCGCAGTGGTGAGAGGCGAGAAGGTTTATAACTAAATGTCTAATCACTCGGCCACGGAGTCGCTTAGAAATATCTTAAAAGACGAATGACATTAAAAGGTGTGCATAGGCTTTCTCAAGGAATATTTTAAATTTAAGAAAAGTTCCAAATCATGATGTGAATATCCACAGACATATTAATAAACAGTTAGGAAACTTCCTATCTTAACCAATGAAGTAACTAGAATATCACGAGGCACCTTAACTTTTCCTTCTATCTCCTCTCTCAATTATTCACTGATTTCGATGAAAATACATTCAAACGATTCATAGTGAATAACAAAATGGTATTAATAATAATTTATGTTTATTTTGAAAGTAAGAAATTGTATAAAAAGATGTTTAAAGTTAAAAATGTCATCATTTTTCGCTTTTCTCTTAAAAATCAAGGTTTTGACATAGTCAAAGTTTCCGTCAAACTCCTTTTCTGCTCTAAATGTAAGAGAAAGAAAAATACTATCATTGGAAAGAAAATTAAATTTGTGATGGTATTTGGCATGAATGAAACTTGTATCTATAAATCTCTTCATAATATGTGTGTTTAAAGTTGGGAAATAATTTGTGAAATTTTCGCACTGTGCCACGTGAAATTTAGATAATGTTTTGGAGTGTCCAATCTATTTGTTATTAGGTCTGTGGAATATCACATCTATAAATATTCACAGTTTATCCAGAATAGGATGGGTTTTTTTTATATTTTGATTCTTCAAGATAAAGTCTCATCTATCCCCTTAAAGGCAGAAGTGCCTCATTTATTTTATAGCGAATAATGATGTATGAGTATTTGTAGTGTAAAGTACATGTAGAATAATGAAATATCTTATGCAGATATAGTAAAAACGTTTGAAACTCTTTATTTATATATTAAATAAATAATAACTCTTTTCCTCAAATTTTCATCTTGTTTTTCTCCTTTTTCTCCAAGACAAACTAAGAAATACAGTTATATTTATTCAAGTTTGAAGAACAACAAGAGTTCAAATATAGCTGTATTTTTTTGTTCTTATCAAAGTAGAACAAGTGTCTGAGAAGTTGAACACATGTACAGATAACAGGATCAATTTGTAGAAAGTTGCTCTACTTGAATAATATAGAATATATTATTTATTTCCTTCATAAAGAAAATTTGCATATTAGACATACACAATGACATCGTTATACAATTAGAAAGTAAGTGTACAATGTAAACAAGAAAGTATATACATGCTGACATAGATATATCTTCAAAACTAACATTTCGATAAACGGCCCATGCTGTTTGTCTAACTAAATTACATTAAATACAACTTATTCAGTTGAAATTATGGACAGTATTCCTTACTTCTTGTGAAACTTAACACAATTTAAAGTCGATTGATCGGCTGGTGATTCCATTCAGATATAATCTATTTGCTCAGTGCGAATGCACACACTTCATAGTCAGCGGGTCGGCTGGTGATTCCAGACTGATGTCTATCTGTCGATGGAGGAGGTGTTCCTGCTGGATTCTTAAATTCGAACCTTTGGATCAACGTTCCTATGAACAAAAACAACTCCATCCGTGCCAGATGTTTACCCAGACAGCTTCTTGCACCTGTTTAAATCATAGCGAAGTGTATAACTTAATGTGCCATGGATAGTGAATTGTAAAACTTAATGTGCGATGCAAAATGAATTGTAAAACTTAATGTGCGATACAAAGTGAATCGTACAACTTAATGTGCCATGAATAGTGAAGTGTACAACATAATGTGCCATGCATAGCGAAGTGTATAACTTAAGGTGTCATGCATAGTGAAGTGTACAACTTAATGTGCCATGCATAGTGAAGTGTACAACATAATGTGCCATGCAAAGTGAAGTGTTTAACTTAATGGGCCATGCGAAGTACATCTTAATGGGCCATGCAAAGTGAAGTGTTCAATTTAATGTGCCATGCATAGTGAAGTGTATAACGTAATGGGCAATGTATAGTGAAGTGTACAACTTAATGTGTCATGCATAGTGAAGTGTACAACTTAATGCGCTTTGCAATGTGAAGTGTACATCTTAATGCGCCATGCATTGTGAAGTGTTAAACTTAATGCGCCATGCATTGTGAAGTGTACAAAGAAATATAAAAATATCGGACAGGGAACGTAGCATTCAAGGACAGTCGACCACAAAATACAAAAACAAACACGCAAACAGACAAACAAGAAGGCAAACGTAATAATAAATGCAAACGACATCACAAACACAAAAGGGTTTACAATAGGGCTACCGCCTTGGAACGATCAGTGGCAAAGTATGCCACTGGGGGTTTAAACCTGTTCTAGGATGTACCAAACCTCACACTTACCCTACTGTCATCCCATTAAAACAGGACAGTGTAAATAAAGAAATCCCCGCCATGATCTAATCTCTGACCAACAAGGCAGCATCAATAGGCAAATATAAGTAAAACACAAATATGCTCGTGTAAATATAATACAAAAAAAACAATAGCCTAGAAAGCCACAATGAAGGCGCCATGCATTGTGAACTGGACAACTTAATGCGTCATGCATTGTGAAGTGTACAACTTAATGCGCCATGCATTGTGAAGTGTACAACTTAATGCGTCATGCATTGTGAAGTGTATAATGTAATGCGCAAAGCATAGTGAAGTGTACATCTTCAAGCGCCATGCATAGTAAAGTGCTCAACTTAATTTGCCATGAATAGTTAATACCTGTACATTATAAAACAGGATGAATTTATATTATAAGTATCGTTGTAGTGAATTGGTGTTACCCCATTTAAGGTGCAATTATTTGGACATTTTATAACGCAAAGATACATTGCGGGTATATATACATCTATTAGCCGTTTTTCTTTCAGCTTATAACCGAATACGAAAATAAGTATAAATTTCGACCAAATTATATTTATCAAACCGTATTTGCTTTTGCTAACTCATTTATTCAAAATACCGAGATATTATTGATTTTCAGTCTAAAAATTGAAATATGTACATTTTGAAGCGTGGACATATACTACTACTACTACTACTGTGGAGCTCTGTGGTTTAGTGGTAGAGCATTGGACCCATGATCAAAAAGTCGTGGTTTCGATCCCCGCCATTCCCATATGTATTGTGGTCCTGAGCAAGACACTTTATCTGCCTTTGCATTGTACTGGTTCTACACAGGAAGACATCGAGAGTGATTCAAATAAGTTCATAGAGCTTTCGTTACAATCGATGTAAAATAAATAAGTTTACTACTACTACTATTAAAAGGGTAATAATAGTAATAATAATAATATTAATAATAAAGTTAATGATTTTTTTTTTCCAAAGTATTTTCAAAGAATAACGTATGTAGCGATGCTCACTGATCTTACGGTCCTCAATACAACATGATAATACAATATCATACCCTAACACCTATAAGAAGGAATATGTAAGTTTGTTTTATACAAGAGGTCATATGCCCATGAATAATAAATAAATTCATGCAAAATGTATGGTGACACTTTAAAACCTGACGATGGCATTACAAAGTGCACTCTTTCTGTCAAAATGTGGTTCCTTTAATAAAACTCTAAGATGAGAAAAATATTCCTATAGAAACCACAGCACTCAAACGCAACGTCACCATATAACGGCAGTGTAACATAAACTTAATCAAACGAGCGAATTAAATATTCAATAAACAGGACAATACACAGTATGAACAGTGGTGAAGACATGGTTACATACTTGGAACGGTCAGTAAACACTACGACCTAATGGTTTGCTTAAATCTATATAATGTGTACTCAACCTCGATATTAAAAAATTTTCAGTGCCCGAATTGACAAGACAGTGTAAATGACAGTACCCATCAAAAGGAAATCTCTAACAATAAAGTCAACATCCAAAGCAATTAGCAAACGATTCACTTAAATGTTGTTGTCCAGATATATAAAAGTACATAATTATAAACATCTCAGGACGTATTCAGAAGTGTACTGAACGACACAGCACTGATCTGCAGTTGTAACCAAAGAGAAAACCAATCTAGGACATACCTAAAACCGTGGGACGAAACACAACAATAACCAACCGTTAGTGTGAATGTTAATACTGAAAAAAGTATCCCTAGAAAGCAACAAACACAAACAAGAGAGAAAAGTAACAGACGCGGTTTTATCGAATCTGTTTATAAGAGGTAATTTGAAGTGCAACACCTCTCACGATCCTTAGCAACGGCAATTTTAAGCCACAAAGACTGGGTTTGATGATCCCATAGGTATTGTGTAGACATATATGTATTTATAAAGGTTCGCTATAATATATTTACTTTCAAGTTTGTATCAGTTTAATGAAGGACAATGAGTGTCCGATTTGTACTGTAACTTTGAATAATATGTCTAAAGATTTCGTGCTATATTTAATTTAATATCAAGGATCCATATAAAATATCCAGTTTTAAGCTATCAGCCCTATATATGACAGTGATTTATTTGTGTGTGCGTGCAAATAGCAATTTAAACATGATAAAACATATATAAACACTCGCATAATTGAAGAGTTTTCCTTAAAAACAAAACAGTGCGTCCATGACTCCATTCAAACTCTTTCAAAAAATACCAACCTTTTGAAAGCAAGGAATCGCTTGCACTTACCGACGGAAAAAGGGATAAACTCTTCATGTATATCACTTAGCTTCCCATCTGATGTTAGGAAACGCTCTGGTCGGAACTCCTCTGGCTTTTCCCATGCATCCGGGTCCATAAGGGAGGAGTACAAGTTAAAGAGTACCAAACTGTTCTTTGGAATCAAATACCCTTCAAATTCGACATCCTCTAAATTTGAGTGAGCTGCAGCTATTGGTGCTATGATGTAAAATTATAAACTATATTTATGAGTCAGAAATATGATCAGTCAAACAGCAATAATACTTTGTGCATATACTATATGATAATGCATTTATATATACATACATTATAAGGTAATGCCTTTCTATATGGTATCAATTGAGTCAAAACCAGACGCAATCAGTTCCCGTTATAGTCAACGAAATTAATGTTGTTCCCGCAATATCCAGCGTGTTTTACGATGGGGCAATGGTATGAATAACAATATCCAGACTGTTTTACGATGGGGCAATGGTAAGAATAACAATATCCAGCGTGTGTTACGCTGGGGTAATGGTAAGAATAACAATATCCAGCGTGTTTTAGTGTTTTACGCTGAGGCAATGGTAAGAATAACAATACCCAGCGTGTTTTACGCTGGGGCAATGGTAAGAATAACAATATCCAGAGTGTTTTACGCTGGGGCAATGGTAAGAATAACAATACCCAGTGTGTTTTACGATGGGGCAATGGTAAGAATAACAATATCCAGCGTGTTTTACGCTGAGGCAACGGTAAGAATAACAATACCCAGCGTGTTTTACGCTGGGGCAATGGTAAGAATAACAATATCCAGCGTGTGTTACGCTGGGGTAATGGTAAGAATAACAATATCCAGCGTGTTTTAGTGTTTTACGCTGAGGCAATGGTAAGAATAACAATACCCAGCGTGTTTTACGCTGGGGCAATGGTAAGAATAACAATATCCAGAGTGTTTTAAGCTGGGGCAATGGTAAGAATAACAATATCCAGAGTGTTTTACGCTAGGACAATGGTAAGAATAACAATACCCAGCGTGTTTTACGCTGGGGCAATGGTAAGAATAACAATATCCAGAGTGTTTTACGCTGGGGCAATGGTAAGAATAACAATACCCAGTGTGTTTTACGATGGGGCAATGGTAAGAATATCATGTTCGGTATATCCACTACTGTATTTGCAGACAACATTTATAATTTGAAGTTTTAATCGACATCTGACATGTTATTACTGTAACAGGAATATGACAATGCTGTGTCCGTTCCATCATCCAGACAACCAGTCCAAGATCTAGATACTTCTCAAGCAAAAAAAACAACTGTAGTAAAATCAGATGTTCGGAATAAACCTTTTATAAATATCCTGACAGCACATTCCTATACTAGTAAACATGTTTTAGACACAACCACGAACAATCATCGAACATATTAGCTTACCTTTGTTTTTTTGCTATCTTTTTTGGCATGTAAGAGGTCAAACGTTAGATTACTCATAAATATAAATCAAGGAAAATATGTTGTTTGAAGTTATTTGGTAAATATGTTACATATAGTGTTAAAAGAACTGAAAATGTTCCATCCCATTGTCTTATACTGACAATGCATACACCCTGATAAACACGAATATATAATATAGTCTCTTATAAAACGACAACTTTTCCGAAATTCAACAAAAACTTTCTCATAAAGAGTAAATATATACCTATTGTACAATAACGAAGAACCTCATTGATGAAGGCTTGTAGATAAGGCAAGCTGTGTTTATCTTCTAACTTTATATTTCGTTCACTGCCAACAACCTGGAAAGAGATTAAATGATATGATACTACTGAGGTTTTCGTGTCCTCGTTTAATGGAATATATCGTATTTGGAGGTATCTTGAAACATCTTTGAAAAGTTTTTCAAAATGAACAAATGTAATCTATTTCTTACGATTTGAAGAAAACGTGAATGGATATAACATATTTGATAGTTTTAGTCTCATCACAGTACAATGTTTTCTACAATACAACAATTCATAAAATACAACTATGCCATTATCTTTAGAATTACAAGAGACGATACAATATAAATATACATATGACTGTTCACAAAGTTAAAATATTGAGCAATTGATTCTGAACCGACTGCCACAGCCGTACCATCTGACTCACAAAAAGCCACAGCAGTAGGTCCATTAGTCAATGCATTCACATATATCACAGTTTTAATTTATCACATCATTTTCTCCGAATATTATTCTCAAACACATATATACATAGTAATAATTGAGCGGCCGATGATATTCATGACATGTTGTATAAGAAGTAGTTAAAATAGAAATATTAATATGTGAGTTAGAGAATCGCAACGACTACTGAAACCTTAAAAAAAATCTTAAAATATCAGATAACAACCCACATCAAAACTGGAGTGTACTGATTAGCACCGACTTCTAAACGTCGTTATAAAACCTTATTTCTCATCTAATAATCATTGCATTATTTACAGCAAAGTATATGATAAATTAACTTTAACAAATAACACTTAACAGCTTACTACAAGTAAAATGAATAATAATAATAATAATACACAATTAAGAATATAAAACAGAGTTTCGATTTTGGAGAATATGGCACTAACGCGAATCATTTCAACAAAAAAATATTTTGTCTGTTTCGTTTACATCTATGTAATTTGGATATGCAGACAATGCTTTATCAAATAAGAGTTTTCTAAAATCACCATACATAGCACATTCTAAAATAGCATGCATCTCGTCCTCAACCTCGTGAATATAAAATGGACAAAACCGCTCATTTTCTGCAAAAAGTTCATATCGGCCTGTTTCGATTCTAAACTGTGCCACACCACACCTAAACTTTGCAAATGCAGCTCTTTGCTGTCAAGGCAATATAAGCTTGCAATATGATTCAACTGAATATTCTGATTTAAATAGTCTGTATGTTCCCTAACTTTTTTCTACCTACTCCACTTACTCCTGTTATTCTGTTTAAACTATTCTTCAGATATTACATATAAATCCATTAGAGCCGTTGTAACATCTTCAATAGATTTTAACTTTGGAAAAGAAAAATTTATATTCGTGTATGAATCTAAGCCAATACTTTTAAACTTATCAACAATTGCACCCTAGAACCTGGTTTAAACCCGCAGCGGCCTTTTTTGCCACTGACCGATCCAAGGCGGTAGCCCTATTGTCGACCATTTTGTGTTTGTGATGTCTTATTTGGCCTTTTATTCTTCTTTAAATTTGTTCTTTGTTTCTGTGTGTGTTTGTGGTTGACTGTCGTCCTTGAATGCTGCTACGACTCCAGTGATTACAAACATTTTCCATTGTCTAATACAAGGAGATATCCAACCTATATCACCTGATAACGCAGCCACTGGAGAGTATTTGCCTACACCCAAATGCCAGACAAGAAAAGCATACAGTTTTGTATCACAGGGCATACCGCCCATACTATAAGCAAACCTAAAGCTCTACTAGCACTTTGAGAAACGAGTTTAGCTGTAATAGAATAATCCAAATATTCAGTCAGAGTTAGACAAGATAAACATATCGGTCAATGGAATAGACCGTGGCCTGGTACCCAGATTTTGACATATTGGTACCACTCAAGCTGGCAAATTCTAATATGCATTTTCGGAAAGGTCAATGTCTTACGCTTCTTTTAAGCCAGGATAGTAGTTTTAGTTCGGTAGCTTAATTGTTTTATAAAGTGAGGTAATATTTAAGAAAATGTTCTAAATTGATATAAAAATGGATGTATGGCACGGAATAACTCCACCAATTTGTGTTTTGTGTATTGTATTGCATCTAAAATGGTTACGTTAGTCATGAAAACATATAACAGCTAAATAGTTCAACCCTTAAACACGTATAAAAGCATATAGAAGCAAACACTTATTCATTTTAATCAATAAACGCACATTCTATCGAAAGAAGGTAAAGATAACCAGACAAATTAAAATGTATTTATCATTTTAAGCAAATTACATGAGAATATAGTTTTTTAGATTCTATATATACGAAACAATGCGAAATAATATAAACGTGTGACCTCTCTGTAACAAAGGTGTTGCTATAAAGGGAGATAATAAAGTACACATTTAAGTTTATAACTACAAATATTGAGCTTACATTAAAAAATGATTCACAGAGAAGTTACAATTCAAAGTTCCATTTTATTTGTCTTTGTGTCACCTTCGTAGCATGGCAGACAGGTAGGGATCGTTTTGTTCGTAGTCTGTCTTCATTCGTCGTCTGCGTCCGTCTGAACTTGGTTATAACTTAAAGAAAAGTATGTAACCTATGTTCATGAAACTTCATAAACATTTTCATCTCACCCCAAGGAAAGTCGTTACACATGTCTAATAACTTTGTCTGTCATTTCGACAAATTATGTCCCTTCCCATTAAACCTGTAACCTAGCTCATAACGATAAATAAGCACATGACGGCCTATAATAGTGTTCTGTGGATATTTATTTAACATATGCAAAAGCCTATGTGATTATCAGCCCTTGATTCCATCATTGAATTTTATACTATTTTTAAAATCACATTCACACTGATAAAAGTAAAAGTACACCACTGTTAAAAAAAGAAAAATATTATTTATATCCCATGTGCCTTCAATACACAAATGATACACATGAAAAGCGTGCACTTACATTGTAAACTGAAACATGTGGTATGGTGAAACGTATGGATGAACAGTTTATTAGATTTGTTATTTGGTTTGGACGTTTTTTGTTCGAATATGGACATGCTAATGATCAAATGTTTTGTTTGGCAATGTTTCTATGTAAACTAGTCACTCAGTTCTGTTTAACATATCCACAAATATAGTTGCCGGTTAAAATATGTTTACAGAGAAAATCCGTCAATGTCATCGTACTACAACATTGAGATTATTTTGAAACCACATGTCATTGAAAGAATAACTTTGCCTTTTTACAATGGTGCACTTTGAAATTCGGATGATGTGATAAGGTTGATTTAGAAATGACGTCTCGTTTGCTCTGGCTGGATAAATGGAACAATTTATTTTTACATTAAAAAAACACACAAACAACATCATATTTTTCGGATATAAAGGGCATAATTTCAGCCATATAAGTATTCTTTCTGATATTATGTTCACATAAATAATATTGAATTACTGCCATGTACTTGATGGTTGAGTTTGCTCATGCCTAAAGTATGCATTTGGTTGAAAATTTCACTTGACCATACGCCATCCTTTTTGGAGGTTGTTTTTATACAAAGATGGCAGATCAATAGTCCTTAAATATACAGCAGCTAACAGGGTAGGTACAAAGGCAATGTTGCAAAGAGGTTTGAAAGACTAGCACAGCAGTCTTTGCTTCAATTCTTGAAAGTAGGAAATCGTTCTTAAACGAAAACAACTGATTTGCAAAGTAGTTTGAGTATATGACTGCTGAAAGAAAAGTATAATCTAGATATATATATATAATGGCAATAGGACAGAGCATCCTGAAAGACATGTTTTGAAAGACGGTAGTTAAATATTATTTTAGACAGCAGGTTGTCTAAATGGGCACACAGTCTATAGTAAAAACTGATGGTGAGATTTTCCAATACAATCCACAACGCAGTAGTATAGGAATATAACAAGCCGTTGTAATGACACCTTGGAATAATTATCATTTGGATATCAATAATCCAGTGTCTCGGTACAACAACTTATTGTATGTCCATCCTATAGCGTTGTGGATTCAACTGGTCAGCTCTTGGTGAGAGTATTCCTCATACATATGCAGCAACAGTAGTACAACATTTGCGTGCAGTAAACCACGTGCAAACAAGGACCTCGGAAAGTCTTACATATCTTTAGAATAGGGACGGTACACCTTGGACTTTGTTATAAGGTCTGTTTTAACAGATGACCCATCTGTTCTTTTATAATTTCGGAATTTTATCAAAGTATCTTGCGAAACTTACTTTACACTGTACTTGCGCAACATAGACTTCCCTGTATCGTAACATGGTGTGAATACATGGGAGTTAGTTGTAGCATGTATAGAAGAATGTTAACAGGCGTCAACATTCGGCAGATGAAAACGTAGTATTCTGTTAAGATGTTAATATCATGATTACCTCTTACAACAGCCTTGAGACGTATATCAATTCCAGGCGGAGTTTTCTTTAAAACTACATTTTCTTCTGAATTGCATTTTTCGCAACCCAAAACCGAAATATCACTTCTCTCGGTTTTGTTAATTGGCATATATTTTTTTGCAATAGTTTAATAAAAGAGATACTACAATGGCATTTCCGTATGCAATTTGTGAGTTTGAGTTTTATTATCAAAATCGTTTAAAAATGTCTTCGATGTATTGATTACAAATACATGATATTCATGCAAATTCTTTATATTAAGCTTCTTTTTTTTTTAAGTGTGTTCGCCCATTTTTTCCCATATGCACGAACATAATAACAAAAGATTAAAAACCTTTAGCTCCCTTTCATTTGAAAAGAAATTATTTTTTGGCTAAATATTCAATTTTTCGTAAAGTTTATTTGCAGTTTTCAAGTTACTTCGCAACTTTTTGTCTGTACACATACATCTTTTATTTACATTTTTGACTTCTATTTTGCTATATTTTAATCATAATACTATTGCAAAAATCAGTATTTTGTGTTGATTTCCCCCACAAATTTCAGGATTTATATATTTTATCAATTCCAAATATTTGTTTTCAAGAACATGAATACAACAGATAACTTTAAGGACGTTCAGTCTCCTTATATTGTAATGATAATTATATTTTTAAAAGTAATCCCATTTTTAGTGATTTTGGTTCAAATTTGCAACTTTTGGCCCAAAATATCTCAGTTTTTCCAAATCTCTGATCTTTGAGAAATTTACCTATATCTCAGGACATCGTTAGATGAATGAAAACACTTTTAAATCTTCTATTCTGCTTATCTGAAAGTGTCAATATTTTTTTAAAATAATTATTCATAAAATTAGCGATTTGTATGTTCTTTTCTGATTTCCCCTCAAAATGGCAAGCTGTATAAGACAATTAATTTCAAATATTATTTTTATTTATATGAATATAATAGACAACTTTCAGAAGCTTCAGCTCCTTAATATTGTAATGATAATACTATTTAAAAAATTATTCCAATTTTTACCGATTTTTGTTCAAATTTGCATGTTTTTGCCCAAAAATAATGTGTTAAGCTACTGTTTCAGAAAAACTATTCTGGCTATTTCTTTTTTACTAAGATATACCTAAAAGGTGGTAGCATTTAACATTTGCCAGCTGAGCTGGTACCGAAAAGTTGAGTAGGCCCACACATAAAATATCAATTTTTTCTTTCCCCCGTGATTTGGTTTGTCATGCCAAATCATTAATAAACATGTTAAAAAGTATAGGAGACAGCGGACAGCCTTGCCTTAAACCAGCATTAACGCTGAACCAATCGGTTGAACAATTGTTCACTCTTACACATACAGACGTATATGAAGAGTTAACTACTATCAACATTTTACTGGAAAAGCCACTATCTTGCAATCTCTTCCAAAGTATTTCTCTGTTGTTAAAAGCATATGCTTTACGAAACTCTATAAAATAACAAAATGTTGATAACTTAAGCTTTTTTCTAGTTTCTATAGTATTTGTTAATGAGACAATATGATCTACTGATGTGCGATTTTTTCTAAAAACGTTTTGCTCATCGACAATTTTATTATCAACTTCAGACCATATAGAACGTCTATTATTCAACACTGAAATATAAAGTCTATACATAGATGAAGCTAATGTTATTCCTCTGTAAGATAGGGGGTATCTTGGATCAGCAGAGCTTGTCTTCGGAATAGGATTAATAATACGTTTACCGCAAATTGTAGGAATTGTACCGGTTTCAAAGCAGACAGTGCCACTGACCGTTTCAAGGCGGTAGCCTTTTGTGTTTGTGATGTCGTTTGTATTTATTATTAGTTTTGCCTTCTTATTTGTCTGTTTGCGTGTTTGTTTCTGTGTTTTGTGGTTGACTGTCCTCCTTGAATGCTACTTTCCCTGTCCGATCTTTTTATATTTCATTAAATAAGGCATGCAGAAGTAATACAGATGTATAATCTTTAACACATCAATCGGTAGTGAGTCAACGCCAAAAGCCTTACCTCTCTTAGCATTATTTATATCTTTCTTCACTTCTAATAGTGAACTATTATTATCCAAAAAAGCATTATTATTCCCATCGAGATTTAACTCAAATACATCATTAACATCCGAGTTAAAATTTTAAGGATTATCAAAATCACGTTCCCATTTTAAAAGAACAGCCTTCACATCCGTTGACAAGCTAACATGTAACTTCCAGATCGTCTAAGTGTATGCGTCCTTGCTATACTGATACCAATAATAACCCATAATAGGTACGTATACCTGTGCTGACCACCCTGAAATTTACGACTCAAAACTGTGCATTGAATCAGTTTTCCTTATCCTGTTCGATTTTTAGATCTACTTTTGGTCATCAAGATTGTTAAATATTTAATACCAGAAAAATACACATCTAATATTAGGAATTTGATTAAATAACTTTCTTCCGTATAAACCAGAATTCCACAAATTCTCTTGTCTCACCTAATAGGTGTGCGAGTGTGTGGACTTAAACATAAGAGCTAAACATTGTTTAAAGGTTAAATCAAAAACATCTGAGTTTCCTTTTTGCAGATAAACCTTATACATTACTTGTTTACAATTATCTTTTTCTAATGAAGCTACCAGGCTGAATAATGTCTCAGCCATAGAGTCCATAGAAAAAAGTTATAGAGGTCTAAATACGTATTTTCCTCAATAAACAATATACGTATATTGACGTATTTCAGAAACGATTATTTTATCCTAGAAAACCTAGTGTGTTCAAATAACGTCCCTGAGGATGAGAACCATCAGGAATGCTTGGACAGATTTATATCATATTTTGTCCAAAGCAGATATAAATGTCGAACCTGAAATGTAGCATTCACAGAACACATTCAACTGTAAGCACTCAACCCAAAAGCAACTACAAGGAGAAATAGAAGCCAAGTATGCGAGTGACAATAGAGGTACCGCCTTAGAATGGTCAGATGCAAAGATGCGATACCATTGGGGGGTTCAAGCAGGTTCTGGAGTGACCAAACCTCAGGCTAATCCTACTGTCATCTCAATTAAACGGAACAATGCAAATAAAGACATCGTCGACAGGTTATATCCCACATTAATAAGCGTTCTAAGAAATATGAAAAATAAAACAAAAAGCCTAGAAAGCCAAAAAGCACGTACTCATTGACTAGGCAGAAGCAACACGATAATTAACTGTGAAGAGCACTGCAAGATAACATTCAAGACAAAAATCATTTCGGGATGAAGGTGGATGTCAGCATAGGATGCACAAAATGTCGGGTCATCGCACAAGCTATAGATTGTCTCTTTATACATATAGAAAACAAAGACATTCCCGGAATTGCGTTTATTGCATTGAAACACAACTATATCTTAATAAGGGTATCAATTTCATTGACATGCCAAGTTTTTTTAGAATAATCATGTTGTTGAGTATATTCCTAAATATTTCCAAAATTCAGAAAATCAAATAATGTTTTTTAATTATAAAAAAAAAACAATTATAAATATTATTGTCCACTACAACAAAATAACTTTTGACTTTGCCATAGTAAATAACACTCCTAAGGTATGTGAGTGTAAAACATCGACATGTTGCTATAATCCGGTGGGTCATGTCATCACTGGTAATTTTGATATTGTAAATAAACGTATTCGGCATGTGTTTTCTAAAGGTCCTAAGGAAGTATAGATTACATTTAATTATTGATTTTAATGTCGTGCACAATGTATGTTTTGTTCCGATCGCCCAATCCATTGAGGAAGTTAGTATAAAATGGTAGAGAACATGTGGACCCAGACTCTCTTTCTACTTGGAACAAGTCAATTGCTTAAGGTTATAGATACATGTACTCGTATTAACTTTTATAATGCTAACCCCTTTTTACTTCCTCCGAGACCTAGGTTTCGTTTCGTAATATAAAATCGGCAATTCAATTTTCATAATAAATTTGTTTTAGTTGCTGCTGATAAAGTAGTTAATCATGTAATTACTGTTTGACGCCTACATTACGTCCATTTTTCATCTCTGGAACTCGGGAGTACTAATTCGTATACACCAGTTCAATCTCCTGAGCATGATGTTGTTTCGCATATCACCCGGTGCATGACTTTCAAGACTGGGGTAGTCGAAAGGCAAAACAAACTGCCAAGTCTGCCAAGTCATTGAGTATCTTCATTGTGGCTTTCTAGGCTATTGTTTTTTTGTATTATATTTACACGAGCATATTTGTGTTTTACTTATATTGCCTATTGATGCTGCCTTGTTGGTTAGAGATTAGATCATGGCGGGGATTTCTTTATTTACACTGTCCTGTTTTAATGGGATGACAGTAGGGTAAGTGTGAGGTTTGGTGCACCCTAGAACCGGTTTAAACCCCCAGTGGCCTTTGTTGCCACTGACCGTTCCAAGGCGGTAGCCCTACTGTCAACCCTTTTGTGTTTGTGATGTCGTTTGCATTTTTTTGTTACTTTTGCCTTCTTGTTTGTCTGTTTCCATGTTTGTTTCTGTGTTTTGTGGTTGACTGTCCTCCTTGAATGCTACTTGCCCTGTCCGAGTAACAAAAAAATGCAAACGACATCACAAACACAAAAGGGTTGACAGTAGGGTTACCGCCTTGGAACGGTCAGTGGCAACAAAGGCCACTGGGGGTTTAAACCGGTTCTAGGGTGCACCAAACCTCACACTTACCCTACTGTCATCCCATTAAAACAGGACAGTGTAAATAAAGAAATCCCTGCCATGATCTAATCTCTAACCAACAAGGCAGCATCAATAGGCAATATAAGTAAAACACAAATATGCTCGTGTAAACATAATACAAAAAACAATAGCCTAGAAAGCCACAGCCCGATTTATTTCTAATTCAAGTGCCTGCACCACTACAACCATCTCCACACTTTAAACTTCTTGTCTTACTGTCGTTAAAGGTCACGTTAAACAGTATTGTGCTAAAGCGTATGACAACTCTGGGATAATTTACTTTGGTCCAATAAAAATTCAGGAGATATTGATAACATTTGCAATAAACGTCAAGTTTCATCTATACGTATTTTTCAACACTTTATACAACCTTACAACAAACTCATTGCTCTCATTCAAACAACTTTCGCTAGAGAAAAAACTATATGTATGACCTGTTACAATATTAAAGCGTTTTTTACTGACGGCAGTTTAGACAATTACACTATGTGCCAAGAAGTTTGTGAAGCAAACATTTTCCTATTAGATAATATTTTCGTCAGGTATGTATCAACCGACACATTGTTGGTATTACTATGGGTACAAAGTGCGAACCTCTTTTTGCAGATTTGTTTTTGTATTGCTATGAAAGATATTTTAGGCAAATGTAATTGAAGCCTTTAATGACACCTCCCGGTATCTGAATGACATGCTGAACATTGATAATCCTTTCTTTTCTACTATGGTTAATATCCCAAAGAACTCAAAAAAACTATTTCTGATACTGTCGTTTCTTTTCTTGATTTAAATCTCTCTACTGAAAATGGAGAAATAATAAGTAAATCTATGACAAGAGAGATGAATTTAATTTTTATATTGTAAATTGTGTCCACTTAGATGGGGATGTTCCTCCAGCTACTTCTTATAGTAGTGCAAAACGGACGATGACGTATAAACCGGGTTTTAAGGGTGCCCTCACTCGTAACCTTTTGTCATCCCCATTAAACGAGACAGTGTAAATAAGGAAATCCCTGCCAGAATGTATCCTCTAACAGATTTAAAATTAAAAGTATGGTGGATTTATAATGCTTTATGTGTACTTCAAAATTTCCATTGGCTCCTTTAAGCTCTCCAAACAGTAATACAGTACTACCTACATTGAATATCTCCTCTCTACATTTCGTCTGTACAGCCGGTTTCCTGATCAGATGCAGAATGGCCCATATTATCGTCGTTGCCGTGGTGTCCGTGCCGGCATTAAACAGATCCACAATTACTCGGAACATGTTGTCTTCTATAATGATAACAACTAGTATTATAGCAAATAAATAAATAAACAAGTGTTTTAGAGTAGATGCGATGTTTGACATTTTTATTGATGGTATATATTTGCAATGATGACTTTCATTTAACAGCAGTGCATATATTGCAACTAACTATACGAATGCAACTATATAACACCAAATTTACTTTGGAATGACTGCAGACTTAAAAGATAAGAATATAAGAAACTCAAATTAGATATAGGTCAGCCCAAAGGAAATACACATTAATAAAATGGAATAAGCGATTTCGATGGACGATTTTAGTGAAGGGTTAGCATCTTGCATGATGAGCTGCGACGAAAAACAAAAAAACTGAATGGGCACCCAGAACAAAGCTTTATTAATATCTGGAAAGCGGCGGTGATATCTTTATTTACATTGTCCCGTTTTATTGGGATGACAATAAGGTAAAAATGAAGTTTGGTGCACCCTAGAACCTTGTTTAAACCGCGAGGGGCCTTTTTCGCCGCTGTCCGTTCAAAGGCGATATTCCTAATGTTAACCCTTTTATGTTTGGGATGTCACATCTTGCATTTTGTTCATCTTTATAGTTGTTTGTTTCTGTGCGCGTTTGTAGTTGATTGTTGTCATTGAATGCTGCATTACCTGATCGACTTTTATATCCACTTAGAATAGTAGATTATTGTACATACTTAGAGGAGGAAACACATGTCCTATAGAAATCCCAGCCCCCAGACGGAATGGCACCGTAGATCCGGACTGCACCACAAACTAAGAGCAAGTTAAATATACAATGAAAAGGACAATACACAACACAGAGAGTAGTGAAGACATGGATACCGACTTGGAACGACCAGTAGTAAAAAAGACGCACTGGTTAGCTTGCATCGTTTTTATGAGTACACAACCTAGCTATTATCCTGCCAAAATAGACCTGCCAGTATAAATAAAAGTACATCCCATGAAAAGAAAATCTCTATCAATAAAGCAGATAAACAGATAAACGCAGCATGTAATAAAGAGAATTGATTAATGGATATTGAAGAAATGGGTCATTGGACCGACAGAATGAAGGATAGCAGCAAGATAATATAATAGGATTATTACTGGAGTAACGTGTTCTGGAAGTTTTATCACCTCGAGTAGGTAAATGCCAGATCAAGGATCACACCAGAGGCGAAGCCTCGAGTGTGATCCTGATCTGGCATTTACCTTCGAGAGGTGATACAAACTTCCAGAACACGTTACTCTAGTAATGATCCTTTTATTATATACCTCTTACACAGCATTGACATAGCAATATTTGCATTGCTATTGCATACACATTCAATAAAGCATATTTTTTCTCGATAAAGTGCAGCGGGAAAATGTATGTAGTTTTAAGGTGAGTGGTGTTCATTGGTCTGACCTATTTGTTTTGTTTGTATGACGTAACGTCGTCTTGACGTTCTCGCGCATAGTGCCGTAAAACTTGATTGAATCATTGGAAAACCCGCTGTTCTATTTTTAGTAAGATAATGATACTAATCATATTTTAGTAGCATAGTGATAACCTGTAGTGTGATACAGGTTGTTGTATTCCATTGTAAGAAAATGAAGGTACTATGTATATATTATCGATAGTATAATAAAGATGTTAATCAAATTATTCATTCCCATTTTCTTTTGTTTAATTCACGGTTGACTTGTTATGGGCTAACCCTGCAAGCAAGTATTTCCGGGTCGTAAATAAGCTCCAAGGAACATTACAAAGTGCAAAGAACTTCGATGGTCTTCCAGGTGCCAACACGGGTAAGTCAATTGCCCGGAGAGGCACCTGTTGTGTCCCTCCGCAAATGGAAGCTGAAAATACGACATATGACCTTAGCTGTTGGTGCGACTATAAAACCAATTCAGTGATCAAATTCAATTTACTGTATGTAATTCCTAACCGGTTTAAAAACAGGGGTCCTTTTCCCACTGAACGTTCCACTGCGGTAGCCCTAATTTCAATCCTTTTATGTCTGTGGTGTCGCATACTTTGCTTTCTCGCTGCAATTGTCGTTTGTTTTGAATGTGTATTGTGGATAACTGTTTGCTGTGAATGTTACATTTCCTGTTATACCTACCTGTATTATACCTTACCTGTAAGAACTTTACTATCTGACCCCTCGTGTTTCAGGTAAAGGTCAACAAAGTCCCGAATGTTGTCTGGATCAAACGTTTTTCTATGCTCCGCAATGCGTCCTTTGGCATATATTTCAAGATCTTTAAATACGTTGAAAATCTTTGCTAACTTAAAACAAGAGAAGATAGCGTAAAAAGTTAGTGTGCTAAAGTGTAGGTTGTAGCAATAGACATTTGACAAAGTATCGAATCTTGTGACTGGTTTCCATTGTGTATAGCCATAAATAAACCCCTTAAAATAACTACCATTTGAGCTAGACTAACATGAAATAATTAAAATGGTGGAGTCTAAGTTATAGAGTCAAGTGTGCGGTACCTAAATGTGTTCGGATATCAGATATAAAGAACGATCAGCAAATCAATGAACGTGGTCTGTAAGTTGCAGTGGGTGGTTATACGGTCAACAATGCGCAGTGGGTAGTACTGTGATACTTTCTTTCTTTTATAATGTGAGACCTTCTTGCGAGGATACTGTGAAAATGTGCGTCTATACACGTTAGTACAGTAAAACATAGTTCAAGTATTTTGGCTGTTACTTGTGATACACAGGCTTCATAACCGCTGCTCCCAACTAAATTCCATTATGTTTATTTCGCTCTTCGGGGCATTTAATTGTATTAGATACTGGGACCATACGCCGTACGACATGGGGAAGCATATGACTCAATGTCCACCGCCGTATGCATGCCATCTTCGGGGTGGTTAAAATTGTGTACTATCGATTTGATGAATATTGAGTTCTGCTCAACCCGAGGCTAGAGGGCGTAAGCGGTAGCTAGCATATTACACTACCGCTCATGAACAGTCTCAATCAAACCGAGACTGCAATCTTTCGTATGTGTCGTGCTCGGCCTTTTCCAAGGGTCCATTATCATACTTGTTTAATGGTATAAACAATTAAAATAATTGTGTGTCTTTGGCAACCTTGTTATAGTGGTTTTGGAAATGTATCAAGCAACCATGTTATAGTGGTTTTGGAAATGTATTAAGCAATCTTTACCTTTGAGCCGGGTAGAAATCGCAAGAATGGAAAGTAATTCTCTGGTAAAAATACTGAAAGATCTCGAAAAATCGTGTCAATATCATTAACTAGGCGATGCAAATCTGGATCGTCATACTCGAACCTGTGCGATAAAAATATAAATGATAATAGGTATAATATTATTGAGCGTATAATAAGTGTATGTTTTATAATGAACAAACAGAAAACCTATTTAGCATAAGAAAATACTTACTAAAACGAATAAAAATTCTTGAACGAATAATATTTTTTTAAATTGCATTTAATTATATGGAAGCAGGTTTAAGTCAAATGATACTTAGTTATAACTCTGAGATGCTTATTTGAATGCTTGATAAACACTTCGAGGTTGCCATGCGTCCCTTTAAATGGATATAGAACAACTAAATTGTTTAAACAATTGACTAAGGCAATGTAGATTATAAAACCCGTATAGTATATCATTGGAGTGTAAAGCATACGTCTTTTATATTTTAGGGTCAAAGCATAACTTGCATATCCGAATATCTGTTACCGATGTCCCAGATGTTGAGATATTTACTGGGCGAAAACAAAGTGTATTACTCGGGCTCGGACTCAGGCGCAAAATGAAAGATCAAAAATCTTTAAAGCAAATGTATCGAAATTGAACACACAAAACGTGAAATGTTTTACATATTAATTATCACTACAAATGACAAGGTCCCCAAATGTGGATGTTTATTGATTACTGATTGGTGTTTATTGATTATTGATTGGTGTTTATTGATGATATCATGCGAAATTCTAAGAATATAGGCAAAGCATGACTTGTTTGGTAAGGTTCCGATACAAGACGAGTTCAAACAGCCAAAATACAAAGTGCCTCGTCAAATTCCGTAACATTACAAAATGGCCCGTCAAGTTCCATAACAATACGAATTGCCTCGTCAAGTTCCGTAACAGCACGAATTGACTCGCTCGAATTGCCTCAAGTTTCGTAACAGTACGAACTGCCTCGACAAGCTCCATAACAGGGCATTCACCAGTTAAGGGATTCGATCACTCACTTCCAAAATATTACTCTCACAATGTATATTATTATATTTCACATTAACGTGTGGAGTTGTGTCATTTATAATGTCAGGTACTTATATTTAGTGTTTCAATTGTTACATAATATACTAATATAACAGTATACAAAGCACATTAATAATGATTAAGCTACACCTCCTTTGTTTGCTGTGCTTACCTGTTTCCATAAACAATACTAGCAATGACATTAGACACCACCATTTTACAATTGTTCAAATAATTAAACGGTTGACCATTCTTTTTCTCAATCAGCTCAACTAACCTATGGAAGATAAAATGCGAGAATTCGAAGCATTAAGTGAAATAATAATACCATATGCAATTTCAGTTAACAAATAATGTATGGTGCTGAGGTCCATAAGCAAGTTTATGGATTGGGCATTTAGACCTAGAATGTTATATGGACCGAAGCGAAGCTCAGGTCCTTATAACATTCTAGGTCTGACTGCCCAGTCCATAAACTGCATATGGATCGAAACACCATACATTATTTGTTATATTATACCGAATCTGACCAACAAATTAAAACATTACCTTCTATCTTCTATGTTTTATTTGAATTGGACGTCGTGTTTTTCACACGTCCGAAATTATAGCTCTCGACGTAATCCGCTGACCTATACAGTAGCACAATTTGTTGACCTATACTATAACATAATGCGTTGACCTTTCAAATGATACACTGCGTTGACAAATAAGGTAACACAATGCGTTGAAAAATAAGATATCACAATTCTTACTACCACTATGTCATCAATGTGATATTTTATTATACCGAAATCCCCTTGGGAAAAAATAAGGTTCATTTTCAGTACAGATTTCATTCACCTATTTGTGATTTTTTTTTATTATCATTTTATTTTTCAAAACTTTGCTATTCATTTTATATTGTTGGATTTGAAATATCTTATCTCAGAAAATGAGTGGTAGTTTATTGATATCGGTAAATTACTTTGAAGTTATGACGAGTTTAAACCATACTAAAGAAATATAAAAAGTTCGGACAGGGAAAGTAGCATTCAAGGAGGATAGTCAACCACAAAACACATAAACAAACTTGCAAACAGACAAACAAGAAGGCAAAAGTAATAATAAATGCAAACGACAGCCGATGACGTCAACGATACTCTTTTGATGTTTTTTATTTACCCTGTACTATCTCCCTCGCGTCAGATAGTAAGAAAGTACATATTGTTTCCTACGGGGATTTAACATGTGCGTTTAAAGTGAGTTTTAAGTGAGGTATAATCAAAGCATCGACCTACTGGGAAACGCAATACGTTGACATAGTGTGTCAACCTATGTTGATATAAACGGTGAGCTACAACGCGTTGGCAAATAAGGTGACAAAGTGCATTGACCTATAACTTGGCGCAATACAATGATCTATAAATGTGACATAATACGTTGACCCATATTAAAGGTGACAGTATAAGTTGATCTATAATGTGACACCATGTGTTGAACCATAAGGTAACACAATGTGATTACCTACAAAGGATTGGACTATAAAGTGACACGATCAGCCCCAGATAATGTTTTTTTTTAAGTTAATATTCACAATTAATATTGACTTTGTATGTATATTTACTTTTTGTTGTTTTAAACAATTGAAATTTACTTAAACGTTATTGCCAAAACAACAATGTATAATGATAGGGCAAATACAAGGCACACGAGTGTGCGGTAGAAATAACTCGAAAAGAAAGTACATAGAAAAATATTCGAAGTAATAGCCACGCAGACCTATCCTCATTCTCTGTGTGGCGGCTCTATATATGACCTATCTCCGATCTCTCTGTGTGGCGGCTCTATATATGACCTATCCCCCATATCCCTGTGTGGCGGCTCAATATAACCTAAGATAAAGTGTTGACTTGCCATTAAAAGATAATTCAATTTTGATAATATGTGCATTTAGGCAAAGACTGTCAACGCTGAGGCTAAAACAAGCGTCATAAACATTCCGTCTGTAGCGGGCTGCCAGTGTCTTCGGTACCAATATACCGTTATACATTACTGTATATTATATCTGTCTTTCAGGCTTCTTCTGTGCGCGGTGAACCAATGATAACACGTTCGACCCTGAATCCGGTTATCACGGGTTCAAACCCCACTTGCATCACCGGAATACTTAGGTATAAGGCAAGACACTTTTTCTTGCCTTGTCCGTTGGATGGGGACGTAAACTGGGCTGTTCCGGTTATCGGAATGGTACTCCGGAGTATGTGAAAATAATGTTTTTGTAGGGAATGTTTCCTAGAATCATATATAGTCTTCCCCTCTTCCTGGGGCGGCTCGAAATAACCGTAAAAACAATGTGTTGAAGACCTGTTAAACAACAACTCAAAGCTTCGTTTGGTTCTGTCTAAACGTTAAACGACCGTAATTAAATCTATCTTTAGTTTGTTAAAATGTTATCTTACATTCTGGCTTCCTCCTGTATACGCTCCTCTAGATTTTTTCTGCCGACGCCAAAGTCCCTTAACGCTCCCAGCGTAAACCTCCGCAGTGCAGTATGCATGACACCGTTCCCAAGAAACACACCTTAAAATGTAAACATTAACATGTAAACTGTAACTAGAATGTAATACGTTACAATGTAAACTGCAACTAGAATGTTACACGTTACAATGTAAACTGCAACTAGAATGTAACACGTTACAATGTAAACTGCAACTAGAATGTGACACGTTACAATGTAAACTGCAACTAGAATGTAACACGTTTAAATGTAAACTGCGATTAAAATGTGACACGTTACAATTTCCGACTTAACCGTTACATCACACAATAATGTCGCTACTCCGTTAGCATTCCGTTTGAATATATAATTGTGTGGATGATGAATAATGGTCATTTTGAATATGTATTTAGTAATATTAAAATGTGTGGATTATTTTTATATATAATTAGTCATATGGAACTGTGTGAAATATGCCTACTTTCTCTGTTTGAATAGATACGTAGTAAGAGTATAGAGTGTAAATAATGCTTACTTCTTTGTTTAAATATATACTTAGTAATATGGAATTGGGTGGAATATGTGTACTTCTTTGTTTGGATATGTACTTAATAATATAGACCTTTGTGAAATATGGTTGCTTCTCCGTTGGGATATGTACTTAAAGTCCCTATCCCGCCATCAACAGGCACATTTTACAACAAATATACACCGTGTCTTAACCTACTGACAACAAGGCATATATAACTTAAATATTTTGAGAATCCAAACTACATGATCACTTTCATACTGTCTTTGTTTAACTTGTTAAAAGTTTTATCGAAAGAGGTTATGACCCTATCATTTTGCAACGCACTGCGTGCTTGGTGGTTGACCCATTTACAGTTCGCCACTATGCTTTCCTCTTTAATTGTGCGATGACCGGACAGGCTGTGGACCCTATGATGACGTTTATGACGTCTACCTAAAGCCCAAAAGAACGGTGACGTTTGATGTTTGTCTGCAGTCTTGTATTGTCTTCCCTCAATGTTTTATTCTCTTGTTACTCTGGCTTCTGCCAAGTCAATGAGTACCTTCTTTGTGGCTTTTTTGGCTATTTTTTTTAAATTATTATTTATATATATATATATATATATATATATACGAGCATCTTTGTGTTTTACTTATATTGCCTTTTAATGCTGCCTTGTTGGTTACAGAATAATTCATGACGCGGATTTCTTTATTTACAGTGTCCAGTTTTATTGGGATGACAGTAGGGTAAGTGTGAGGTTTGGTGCACTCTAGAACCTGGTTTAAACCCCCAGCGGCCTTTTCGCCACTGATCGTTCCAAGGCGGTAGCCCTATTGTCAACCATTTGTGTGTTTGTGACGTCATATGCCTTTATTCCTTATTAACATTGCCATTCATGTTTGTCGTTTTGCGTTTTTTGGGGTTTACTGTGAAAGCTGCATTTCCTGTTCGATTTTTATACTTATTTCTATAGACACACGGCTTTAACCAAACCTTAAAACTGGAGCGTCGAATTAAGAGTTACCAACTCATAATTCATTTTACGTATATTCACTCATCGATATTTTAAAAACGCGTTAATAAATCTTTACTTTTAATGGGCACATATACATTAGTATATCTCCTGAACACCTGCATAGAGCTTTGACAAACGGTTTTGTAGTGTAATTTTGCCGTTATTTGACGGGATAGCTACTTTAATAATACGGAATTGTGTGGAATATGGTTGCTTCTCTGTTTGGATATGTACTTAACAATATAGACCTGTGTGGAATATGGTTGCTTCTCTGTTTGGGTAAGTAACTTAATAATGCGGAATTGTGTGGAATATGCTTACTTCTCTGTTTGGATCTGTACTTAATACTATGGACATGTGTGAAATATACTTACCTTTTTGTTTAAACATAAACTTGGCAATATGGCATTGTGTGGAATATGCTTACTTCTCCGTTTTGATATGTACTTAATACTATAGATCGTGTGAAATATACTTACCTCTCTGTTTAAACATATACTTAATATGGAATTGTGAGGAATATGGTTGCTTCTCTGTTTGGATATGTACTTAATAATATGGAATTGTGTGGAATATGGTTGCTTCTCCGTTTGGATATGTACTTAATAATATGGAACTTTGGTGGATATACTTACCTCTCTGTTTGGAAATGTACTTAACTAGAAATTGTTATTGTCCATGGGACAAAAACGTATGGCTCCACCACTCGCCCGAACATACATAATTGACGACTCTATGTCCAACCGTTCTCTATTGATCTGAGATGGTTTTGATATTTAATATCCCTGTGATTGTATCTACTATCTGTATCAGTAATATCTACTGGTCATGACCAACCATCCTTCCAAGTTTGAGGACCCTAGGTCCAACCATTGTCTAGTTATTGATCGGACATCTTTTTGATAGTCAAGGTCACCGCGACATTGACCTTTGACCTAGTGACCCCAAAATCAATAGGGGTCATCTACTGGTCATGACCAACCATCCTTCTAAGTCTGAGGACCCTAGGTCCAGACATTGTGTAGTTATTGATCGGACATCGTTTTGATAGTCAATGTCACCGCGACATTGACCTTTGACCGAGTGACCCCAAAATCAACAGGGGTCATCTACTTGTCATGACCAACCATCCTTCCAAGTTTGAGGATCCTAGGTCCAACCATTGTGTAGTTATTGATCGGACATCGTTTTGATAGTCAATGTCACCGCGTCCTTGACCTTTGACCTAGTGACCCCAAAATCAATAGGGGTCATTTACTGGTCATGACCAACCATCCTTCCAAGTTTGAGGACCCTAGGTCCAACCATTCTGTAGTTTTTGATCGGACATCGTTTTGATAGTCAATGTCACCGCGACCTTGACCTTTGACCTAGTGACTCCAAAATCAATAGGGTTTATTTACTGGTCATGACCAACCATCCTTCCAAGTTTGAGGACCCTAGGTCTAACCATTCTCTAGTTATTGATCGGACATCGTTTTGATAGTCAATGTCACCGTGACCTTCACCTTTGACCTAGTGACCCCAAAATCAATAGAGATCATCTACCTATCATGACCAATCATCCTTTCAATTTTGAGGATCCTAGGTCCAACCATTCTTTTGTTATTGATCGGACATCGTTTGTGACACAGACAGACAGACAGACCTACAGACAGATCTACATACAGACAGACAGAAAGTGGCTCCCCTACCACACTTTGTGTGGGGGAGCCGTAATAATATGGAATTTTGTGGAATATGGTTGCTTCTCCGTTTGGAAATGTACTTAATAATATGGACTTTTGTGGAATATGGATGCTTCTCCGTTTGGATATGTACTTATTAATATGGAACTTTGATGGAAATGCTTACCTCTCTGTTTGAATATATGATTAGTAGTAAAGAACTGAGTGGGTCTGAAATTGAACTTCTCGTTCAATCCCACTTTGTGGATCTTATCTGAACCGAGGATGAAGATGACGTTCGTAGAAGGTCCCATCTGCAGTCGGATTATGTCGCCATATTGCTTTCTTAGAAGGAGACTAACTTCATACAAGTCTTTGTTCATATTTCTGACTTGTAGAATGTTTCCTGTTGATTAATAACCGTAATTCAGTAATATCATATATGAATTAGTTTTAACTTTAAAACAAAAAAGGATTGACACACAATATTCCGGTATACCACAAACGTCAATATAATAAATTATGGAAGCACTAGTAACCAGTAAACATAGCATATATTCAACCAGAGCACCAACATGGATAATATGTTAAGACCAATCAATTTGTGTTAATTGTGATCTAGGATAAACATATTGTAATTCTTTAAAAAAATCTATCAAAATAAGAAATCCCTTAAATACTATCGAAGTAATAGACACATAACAGGCTACCCAAATAATAGATACCTGAACTTTATATGAGTTTTACGGCACACCAACACAACACGGGTGTATAGAGACTCAAGCAATTCCACGACCACTCTCTATTCACATCTTGAATAAAATATGCAGAATGAGCCTAGCACCTTCTCACCTTACCTGGGAACCACACGGGGTAGATAACTAAAAGGCTGAACAAGTAATAGATCTATTAACTTAAGTGCGTCCACGTTATAAAAGGTTACCTAAGTAATGGTCCATGAAGGCTGCTCAAGTAAAAGATCTCTAAAATACTACTCAATGTATAGATTCTTAAAAGGCTAACTAATTAATAAATTACATAAGCAATACATCCCAAAAAAGCTACACAAGTAATATATCCATATAAGAGTTACCCAAGTAATAGATCCCTAAAAAGCTGCCAAAGTTATAGATACCTAAAAGCCTAGCCAAGTAATAGATCCCTTAAAGAATCCCTTATGAAATATATTCCTAAAAGGCTACTCAAGTAGTATATCCGTAAAAGGCTATCCAAGTAAACGCTCCCTTACAGAAAGCTCAAGTAATATATGCCTTATATACTGCCAAGTATATAGATCCCTTGAAAATACCAAAGTAATAGATGACTAAAAGGCTACCCAGTTTATATATACCTAAACGGCTCTCCAAGAAATAGATCCCTAGACGGTTGTCCAAGTATAGATCGGGCATATGTTACCCAAGTGATAGATTCTTTAAGTGTTACCCAAATAATAGAAGTTAGTTCAACTTAACAGAGTGCCTAAATATCACTAAAAAGCTGCAAAAGTAATAGATCCCTAAAGGGCTTTCCAAATAAAAGACTCTTAAAATGCTATTCAAGTAATATATCCCGAACGTATTGTTCAAGATATAGCTCCCTTAATGGTGACCCAAGTAAAAGGTCGCACAAAGACCCAACTAACAGATGGTCGGAATAGTGTGATTATAATAACACCTAAATTTAAAACGGATAGATAGAAGTAGTATCCACTGTTTCAACTTGAGGGGCGTCCGTGGCCGGGTGGTTAGTGTCTCTGACTTCAAATCAATTGTCACCGCTGTGTGTTAGATACCTCATAGGTCTAGGAATCTTTAAGTGAGGAAGCTATCCAGCTGACGTGCGGAATGCAGATGGTTCTACCCAGATGCCCCCGCCGCCCTATGCTCGAAAATTGTCCGGAGGGGCACCTGGGGTCTTCCTCCACTAATTAAAGCTGGAAAAGCCATATGACCATAGCTGTTGGTTAGATTGTGTAATCTAACAACAACTTCACAAATTAGCAATTTCATCTGTGTGGTCATGTAATCAGAGAAATTGAAGATGGCGTCGAAGATGATACGGTGTCGTACCGGTATTTATTTGGGAAAAATAGGGAAAATGCTCGTTTTAGAAGAGCTATCGATAGATAAAAACCTAATGTGAAGCCAATGATATGCATTTCTGTCAATAAACATACCTAGCCTATAATATTATAATGCTAAATATCCAGACTGGGGTCGATAATGACTGGGGTCGATAATGTTGCTTTTCTGTTATTCTCTCATATTACCATTATCACCAGTTCTTGCTTTTTCATTCCAAAAACAGTGTCAACCTGCCATGAATTGCCTTTGTATGATATGTTCCATTTTGGGAATATTCTTTTAAAGCACTACTTTTGAGGGTTACGACCCTGGATGCAAAAATATCAGTCCCACCCAATACACAGACATTGCGGTATATAAACATTAATTAAAAGTAAGTCCCTAGTATAAAACGTAGTTATTTTATTGAAAAATGGCACGTGCGTGTGGGAATTGTGGAAATTGTGTTTGTTGCTTCCAAGGGAGCACCTTTTCAGTATTTATTCTAAATGAAACTAATGAAAAACAGTCCAGTCTACACTTTGCGAATAGTTGCGCGTGAAACGGTCTATTAAAATATGTTTTAAAATGTATGTTAATATCCTGTCTTGTATGGTGATTTTTCAAACTGAGAGCGATTCAATGGATAATAGATAATTAGTGGTATCCTTCCAATAGAAGGGATGTAAGATGGTAAAGAAATTGGTAATAAAATATAGAAAGAAAACACAGTGTATGCCCGCACTTTTCTTCGAGATGAATTCAAGTTAATGAAGTTGTCATCGAAAGTATCCTGAGATTTGCACCACTGCATGGCGAAGTCACACAGGATGGGCGATTATTATAACAACTAATTTTACATAGCCTAGCAGAGAAGTATAATATACATTCAGCACAAGTACATACAACAGATATGACGACAGAAGAACCGCCTTTTGGACGATAAATGGCAGAAGCGCCGTACGACAGGGGGGCCGCCCTTCGATGATAAGTAGCAGAGGTGTCCTTGTACAATTTAGAGATACACGTAGCATCTTGATATAATACTTAAAATTACATTTCGATAATTAACGCAGTTCTGATTTTTAACCTGCATACATATGCAAAATCAAATGTGAATGAATTTAATTGAATGCTAATTGCTTAGGTTGTCATAATCTAGGTCATTATGACCTAGACTATGACAAAGCCATACCTAAATATGAAACTTAAATACACATAGACCTCGCAAATAATACGAGTTAAACACACATTATTCGTTAGTGTAAGAGATTTAAAATCAAAATTTGAACAATGTTAGTGTAACTAATAAAGTGGAACTAAATAAATATACGAGTTTTACACACATTATTCGTTAGTGTAAGAGATTTAAAATCTAAATTTGAACATTGTTAGTGGAACTAATAAAGTTTTACGAAGAATGACACGTACAAACACTTTAAAATGAAGACTTATCTGCGTCTTAAAAACGTAAATCTTTGAAAAGCATTAGACTATATGAACAACGTTACTCCGAGTGTAAACGTGAATTTTTATTGTAAATCTAGTGGAGAAAAAAAACTCCTAAAGGAACAAACGACACTCTTGTGATATTTTATACCTCTCTTGGAATACCGTTATGTTTCTTGTAAATCAGTATTAATAAAAGAGGTCACTTACCAACTATGGGCCATGGTCGCGGTCCAGGAGGGTATCTCGCAGACTTGTTATCTCCAAATATGTACCATGACGCCAATATAAATATGATCACCACCAGTAGGGACGTAGGGTCGAAGATATTCTGTAAGATAGCAGACACGTCCATGTTGTCGATATCCTATACAGACTGATCCCGAAAAAAATCTATAAAGGGAAGAACACAGAATCTTCTTTCAACGTCAATCAATTTGAACAATATTATGATACACGTATGACAACATGTCACAGGCTATTACACATACATATATAACCTTCATTAGAGCTTCCCGCAAATAATGCAATGGTTAACTCAAAGAGAACGATGATCTTGAATCTTAGTTAGAGGATATGTTTTCATTTCACATTTCACAGTTATTCAACATTGTATTTTAACAGTATATGTTTCGTGCTCTGTTTTCCTTAAAAAAATCATATCGCATTATTGTTTTCTCTAAATAATGAATAGAATACACAAATGCTTATTTAACAATATACAAAATATCAATATGTGGTGATACAGTATACATAGTACCTATTATCAAGTGATTAAGTTCAACTGAAATATACTTGTTATAGCAATGAAGTAGTCATATACTCCTATCAAATGTAGGTATATACATAGAAATATGAACTAAATATGATTTTAGAATTTGTATAATGTATTCACTTTCCTTGATAATTGATCGGTACTTAACGTGTTCTGTGATCGGTACTTAACGTGTTCTGTGAATGCTAAATTTCCTGTTCGACAGTTATACCTATTTTTGGAATACAATACAAGGAATAAAATATATTTGATGTCATTATACTATACACACAAACTAATTGTATATACCAGTAAATTACACAAAGTCCAGTTCTATATAAATCCGGGTACAAGTCATATCATTCCATTATTAACTTAACATCAATTTAAATGAAAATCCCAGAGGCAGAGTTATTTTAAACCCACTAGCGGATCCGGGGAGTGGGGAGGGGGGTGCACCCCCCACGCACCCCCCTAAAAATTCCAAATCATACATGTATGTCCATGTTACTGTAGATAAAATATCAAACAATTTCGTTGAACGCCCTCAGTATAAAAAAAAAATTCGCTCGCTCGACGCTTAATGGCTAATGAGTGGTTTAATTAACACATTCTTAAATCCTTTTATTTGAAAAAGGACCTTTTTACCCTATCAATGCACTACCGCAAACGTTTTATGAGGCTAGAGACGGACCCGAAAATTGACTAAAAACTTACCCCCCCCCCCCCCCCCTCCCACCCTAAGCTGAAATGGATCCGCCCCTGTAAACCAAACAGCTATGTAATCCTACAAAGTTCCAGGATATTATAAAAAAGAGTCTAGTAATGAATATGTATGGGAATACATAAAAGGAAATATATGAAATGAAACAATAAGGTAGGTTACGGCAATAATAAAAGAGACAACAACAGATACAAATAAACGTACTGAAATAGATCAAAACTAAAATACCATTCTAATTTCTACACCAATCGATATCATCGATATAATAAGAAGAAAAAAAGAATCCAAAAATACACCTACTTAATGACATTATCGACAACAGAAAGCTAAAAGCTTTAATAGTTGAAAACAACCAAAGAAACAGAAAAATACCCTAAAAAATCAGAGGCAAACACTTTTTTTTAAAATTAATAACTAATGACTCTTCCTGCACTCTTTGAGATTAACCCAATCAAACTGACATAAACGACCAGGTCGTGTCAAATTTAGAAAGTTTGATTGGGGTAATTTTAGAAAGCGCAGGGATAATCACTTTGTCATCAGCGGCGTAGCAAAGGGTTCGCTTAGTAAAGGTATGTGTACTTTATTTGATCAAAATCCGTTTAGAATTCACGGGGAAATGTTAAAAAAATAGCTGAATCAAGGCTTTCTGTTTGCCTTTTTCTTGCCGTGTACTCGATCAAAACGTCACGTTGTATAGCCAGCCTGTTATGATCCGGGCCGCAGACACTCATTTATAATAGATATTACAAAATACTAAATAAATAGTAAAATGGCGACCAACTTTAATCTTCTTCTGCATTGTAAACAATGGACTGTCTATGGACATGACTATCTATGGATATGACCTATGGACATGACTATCTGTGGACATGACTATCTATGGATATGACTATCTATGGATATGACTATCTACGGACATGGCTATCTATGGATATGATATATGGACATGATTATCTATGGACATGACTACCTATGGATATGACTATCTATGGATATGGCTATCTACGGACATGACTATCTATGGACATGACTATCTGTGGACATGACTATATGTGGACATGACTATCTATAGATATGACCTGTGGCCATGACAATCTGTGGACATGACTATCTATGGATATGACTATCTATGGACATGACTATCTACGGACATGACTATATATGGATATGACTATCTATAGATATGACTATGATATCTTCAACTGACCAACAACTCTAGCCATCTTGTGACGTGAATTTCGCCTTCACTTGGACGCATCAAATTTATTCTTCGACTAAAATGCTCGACCATACTACGAGGGTAAATAAATTGTATTTACTTACTATACAGATGGCAATGGCGTATATGTTATCGCATAATATCACAGCTATATTTTAGAGCACACACATTAGGAATTTACCATCTTGCAAATTTAGCGTTGAAGTTTTCACTAAAATATGTGTTTACTTGATCCAGTCTTAACTATATAGGGCATGGAAGATAAAAAAAATACTGTACTCGCGACATACATTTTACCCTCAATGAGACATTAAAGTAAATACGTAGTTATTTATCTGGCTATACAAATATGTAGGAGAGTGTGGGTCCGGGGTATAAGTGCAGAGTATTTACCCACATTATCGCCAAATATCACGTTCACATAATACACTCAAGAGATATGAAAACGCAACACGGGAACTTCCGCTATATATTGTATATACTGCACACTTAATTGCACATAATATTCCAAAGAAATCCCAAGATGTTTTGTAAAAATAAAGTTGCAGTTAATTAGAGAAAGGACACAACTGTGATGTTGTAGACGTTTTAATCACACTACACCTTACAACAAGAAATTCATAAATGTTGAAGTTGCTCCTTGAAAAACTGAGCCAGTTCAGTACTGTATTTAACGTAAATACTTTGCAAAATTTTGCATCCTAAATTTGCTCACATATTTGAGCCAAACGCATACTCTCTCAATAATGAAACTTTGAAGGTATTATTAGTTGTTTTAGCATTTTTTCCAAAAAAAAAGGCCTTACGTAGCCATGTACCATTCGATAAAAAGCAGCATATTGTACATACAATATATAGCGGAAATTCCCGTGTTGCGTTTTCATATCTGTTGAGTGTAGATATCGGAAATATACAGAGGACTCGTTTATCTTGGCGTTCGTGAGTTTAGGGATACGTAGGCCCGTGGCACCACTGTCAAGGCAGGGGCAGACAATTAGTACAGCAGTATTTCAACGTTGCTATAAAACCCGATTTATTTCTAATTCTAGTTGCCGCTACAAAAATCTCAAAACTTTTATTTCTTTAGACGATCACGTAAAGCAACACTTTGCTTAAGCTCTAGACAAGATTGGGATTTTTTTGTTGTTTTGTAGGAAAAAAGGTGGGAGTGGTGGGTGGAGGCGAAATTGCAAATTCAGGAGCAAATGCAGATAAAACTTGCAATAAGCGTCTAGTTTCATCGACATATTTATGACTTTTCCACACTATATACAAACTTACCACACTTGTCCATATTTAATACAAAATTATCACACAACCTTAGCTAAGACAAGCTTATTTCTCCTTTTCAAACAAAAGTTCACTAGAGAAAAAAATCTACCTTTTTGGTCGGTTACAATATTTAAGCGTATTTTACTTACGGCAATGTGGACAATTGCCCTATGTGGACTTGCCAGGAAGTTTGTGAAGCACTTATTTCTCCATTAGCTAATACTTGCGTCAGGTATGGTACTGCATAAATTGTTGGTACCTATGGATACAAACTGAGCACCTGTTGTCGAAGATTTTATTTTGTTTTGCAACATACTCAGGCAGATGTTATTGAACACTTAAAAGCACATTTCGGAATTTTGGTGACATATTACAGATACTATCGTTTCTTTTCTTGAGTTATGATATCGCTTTATTGAAAATTGAGAAACATTATACAAATCTATGACAAGAGAGACGTTTTAATTATGCCATTTTTCATTATTCCCAATCAGACGGAAGTGTTCCTCCAGCAACTTCCTATGGGTTTTATGTTTCTCAAATTATTCGTCATTCTAGAGCTTATAGTCGAGTTGAGGATTTTAAAATTCGTAACCTTTTAATAACTAAAATGCTGTCCATCATGGCATGGCTACCGTTACCATTAACTTCGAAACACCTTTGCAATGTTATTATCGTAACCCCTCTATCCACTGTTAAACTATAAGGAAATCTTAAGAAATATTATAAGTCAAGGACCATCATATCCTGATTCTATGGGAACGTGTTTTAAAAGATCCTTGATCATGATAGCATTCATACAGTCGTTAATCAACTTGTCAGGAAACTTTTCAAAAGAGGCATAGGCACTATCATTTTGCTACTCAATGCATTTTAGTGGTTGACTTACTTACATTTCGCCGCTATGCTTTCTTCTTTGTGCGATGACCTGACATTTTGTGGAACCTATGATGACGTCTACCTAAATCCTGAAAAGACGGTAACGTTTGATGATTGTATTCAAACTTATACCTACGTTTATAGTAACGTTGTAAAGAAAACGGTGTGCGCCTCCAATTAGTGTGACCGAGTTCGATTGATTTAATTGGATTTTATAGTCGCACCAACAGCTAAATTAATATGGCTTTCCAGCTTCCATTGGTGGAGGAAGATCCCAGTTGCCTCTGGGCTTTTTTCCTTGCACTGGCAGGGGGGCACTTGGGTAGAACCACCGACGTACCGCATGCCGATTGGAAAGCGTCCTCATATACTGAAAGAAATAAGTTGAGCAAGTAAATATGAATATCTAGCTTAAATAAATCTATTGTAATTGTATAATGTGAAGTATATGAAAACATTGGAATGACATTCTTTATCTGTTATTTGTGTTCCAATGTAAGTATCAGAGTTATCTCCTATTTAGGTAAAACAGCATATTTCACGTTTAAAAAATACAAATATGGTAAAGAGCTTGATTAAACTTTATTAAATAACTGTTCTTGGTCTTAAGTTATCAAAACCGCAAAACCAATTGACAATACCCTTGCCAATATAAAGATATAGGGAACCAAAGTTTACCATTTGTGAAATAACCTCCCTTTACATTGAAATAACAACGAAATTATAATTTCTGCCTGGTAAATGTAAACATTTTGATTTTTTTTCCGCAGAGATCGTTTGAAAACAATGCCCTGCATATAATTCATAATTATGTTAATTATATTGTTTAGGACCTCTGCCACGCATAGTCTCGAACATGAGCAATCGGATTTACCATGTTATTTACTTGCTAAACTTATTTCTTTCAGTATATAAAGATTCCTGGTCCTATTTGGGCTCGAAGACACAGCGGTGAAGGGCACGTGATTTCATGTCAGAGACTCTTACCATTTGACCTCGGACGCCCCGACGCAAGTTCGAAGTCCCGCTAAAGATACTGAGTTTTCTTTGTCTGGTTAAACAAATCAGTTGACCACTCCCCATCTAATCCACTACAAATAAAAAAATACCTTTTGCAAAAACACATGTTTCTACATTACATCTACCATTAACGTATAAACCAATATTAAAGGGACACACGGCAATCTTTATTTTTTAAAACTCTCGGCGTCCGCTAGTTTTTCTGCATAACGTGCATTTGTTTAATCAATAATATTAATTATAAGAATAGTATTAAGCAATTTGTTTTTTGTATATATTTTTTTTCGATATTAAAACTTATAGTATAATAAGACGAAATAGTGAATTATTAAAATTTGATTTATTTAAATGTCACCAGGGTAAAGGTAAAAATGATAATGGATATATAAATCGAGACACTCATTTGAAACACTTCAAGATTGCCGTGTCCCTTTAACGGTATAAAACTAAACAATGATCCAATATTAACGTATAAAACTAAACAATGATCGCTGTTAGGAGAAACTGTATTTGATTGAAATGATGGCCTTAGCCAACACACAGTAGCTCAGTATTACTTTCTTTTAGTTAGCTTTAGACAAGGTCATGCAGCTAAATACATGCTCCTTAACTGAGTGTCCTATCGAGAACTTTCCTAATCGCCTAATCGCGGTACACCAATCCAAGATGGGCAACGATGATAATGCCAATAGAAAAGTCCTACATCAATGTGCAATAATGTGAATAAGTTTGTGTTATTATGCTATTTTAATGTTTTACAATATGCCAATAATATACTCTAATTACAAAATATCAGAGATTATGGTATTCGTTAAACCCTATGCTGGTCAACACCTATGCAGTTTAGAGGCAAGCATTAGTAATCACTAATAGTTTGAGTTCAGTGTATTATCAAGCCCTGATGTGTGTAGATGCTGTAACCCTGTATCATGTATTTAGTTACAAAGCTATATATGGCACTTGAGCAAAGATCCCAGACTGTCCTTAGTGTATCCCCGACTGTCCTTAGTGTATACTTGTCTATTTGGTTTTGAAACTATGCATATTTGGAGTATCTTGACCGTGAAATGAGAGAACTAATGTTGAGGCCGTTTTCCCGCAAATGAAACACATAATGATTTATTCGTATTGGGGTTGACCCCCATATTTTTTCCAGATCGCCTCCAGCCCTTTATCAGTCATGTTTTATGTTTCTTTAGATAGGATCAGGCGAAAAATAGAAAACAACAATATATGTACAGTTAAACCATGTCGGGGCGTTAACCATATAGATGTATGAATGATTTGTGTATGTACACGGTTTCATGTATCCTTGTCATCACACATATATAACCGTGTATGTCAGTCCTGGTACTAAAGGATTACTGACCTGTGACAACTTTGAAGCACTTTCAAGTTAAACGAAAAGTACTTCAATGTATAACCTTGAACCATAACATACTATTAATAAATTTGTAACTGGATTAGGATTTGTTTATATTGTATACTGAACTGAAAAGGTTTAGCACGACCTTTTAGAGACAAAGATAAAATAAATGAACATTGATATAATTGTTTGAAGATATTAGTAATACAAGGTAAGGATTGTGTTATTTTATTATTTTCTAAGCGAAGTATCAGAATTACCCCTCATATATATATATTAAAAACAACTTATTTTATTATACACACGGATTGCTTGAACAAATTTAATCTCTGGCATTGACACGGATTGCCTTATTAAAAACCGATGAAACGTGTTCACAACGATTTTTCGTCTCAAACAAAAACATTCAAATATTCCGTAATTTTAAAATTACCTCCCTTTTCATTGAAATTAGAACGATTTTCGATAACATGTAACAGTATTTACCCATCATATTTGCTTTGTTTTTATCACCGACTTTGTTTACAAATGGCTTTGTAGCGTTAATATTGGTCATATCTATATCACTTTATCATTTACCCCGAACATACACGGTTTTGCATCTCGTCTATGGAAATGGCGTGCATGTACACTAAAAAAAGGACTCCGATTACGTTTTTGCGGATTTCTTGTAAATGACAAAAGATATTGGGACGAAATTTCAAATATCATTAGAAGAAAATGTTTGCTACAAATTTATTTTATTATCCCAATGACAACATTTCAGATCAACAAATAATAAATGTAAAACAACATTACCCTCCAAACCAAAAATATCAACTTCATTCAAAATAGCATTGAACGTTCAATACCTCGTGTGTCCACCGTTAGCATTAACAACATCCAAACAACTTCTTCTCGTGGACATGATGTAATTTCGAACATAATTTTGTGGAATATTGTTCCATTCTGCATAGATTCTCTGTTCCAATTCCCTTAAGTTCTGAAGCTGGCTGTGGCCTCTTCTAACTCGCCCCATAAATTCTCGATCGGATTAAGGCCCGGTGATTTTGACACCCATGGAAAAACATTTATCCTGTGGGCTTTTAGAAGATAGATCGGTTGTTGCACGTGCGGTGTGGCTAGGTGCCTCGTCATGCATACGCTGCATATCTCTGTTGTGGCGTATCATCGGAATGGCTACAGGAAGCAGAATTTCATTCTGATAACGGCCAGCGTTGAGGTTGCCCTTGATCACAATTGCCTCTGTCTTTGTGTGTAGTGACACTCCCGCCCAAATTATAATGGAACCACCGCCAAAATGATCTCTCTCGATGACGCATGTCCAACAATCCAAAATCGGAGTACTTATAACTTTTTTTAAATGTATGTGCTAAATTTATTTTGCTCAGTATATATTGTTGTTTATAAATTGTGCCGTGACCTTAACTGTATCGACACTTTTCGCAAATTATAACGTCGTGTATAATATGTTTACTGACCATGTCTTTATCACGATTGATTAATATTACAAATAGGAGCAGAGATATCGGAGGTATCATATCACTATGGAGAAGACAACCTCATTTAACATTTCGAAGTAGACGACCTAACTAAAATGATGACATCTTGAAATAGACGACCTCATTTAAATGACAACCTCTTGGAGTAAACGACCTCAATTAAATAATGACAACTTGGAGTAGACGACCTCATTTAAACGATGACCTGTAGGAGTAGACGACCTCATATAAATAATGACAACTTGGAGAAGACAACCTCATTTAAATGATAACAATTCGAAATAGACGACCTAACTAAAATGATGACATCTTGAAATAGACGACCTCATTTAAATAATGACAACTTGGAGTAGATGACTTAATTTACATGATAACAATTCGGAGTAGACGACCTAATTAAAATGACGACATCTTGAATTAGACGTCCTCATTTAAATGATGATATCTTGTAGTAGACAACCTCATTTAAATCTTGTAGAAGACGACCTAATTTAAATGATGACATCTTGGAGTAGACGACCAATTAATGACATCTTGTAATAGACGACCTCATTTTAATTGATGACAACTTGGAGCAGATAACATCATTTAAATGATGACATCTTGGAGTAGACGGCCTCAGTTAAATGATAACAACTCCGAGGAGAAGACCACATTTAAATGATGACATCTTGGAATACACGACCTTATTCAAATGATGACAACTAGGCGTGGGCGACCGCATTTAAATGATGACAACTTAGAACAGAAGACCTCATTTAAATGATGACATGACATCCTGACGTAGAGGACCTCATTTAAATGATGACAACTTGGAGTAGACGGCCTCATTTAAATGATGACAGATCTGGTGAGAAAACTAGGGGTGGACGACCGCATGTAAATGATGACATGATATCCTGATGTAGAGGACCTCATTTAAATTTTGACAACCTCGGGTAGACGAGCTCATTTAAATGATGTCAACTCGGAATAGACGACCTTATTTAAATGATGACAACTGGGCGTAGACGACCTCATTTAAAAATGATGACAACTTGGAGCAGGCGACCTTATTTAAATGATGACAACTTAGAACAGAAGACCTCATCTAAATGATGACATATTTTGATGTAGAGGACCTCATTTAAATGATGACAACTTGGAGTAGAAACTAGGCGTGGACGACCTCATTTAAATGATGATAACTTGAAACAGATGACCTCATGTAAATCATGACCTCTTGGAGTAGACGACCTCATGTTAAATGATGATAACTAGGAATAGACGATCTCATTTAAATAATGACATCCTGGAGTAGACGACCTTATTAAAATAATGATAACTTGGAAAGAAGATCTGATTTAAATGATGACAGCTTAGAGCATACGACCTCATTTAAATGATGACATATTGGAGTAGACGACCTCATTTAAATGATGATAACTTGGAACACAATACATTATTTAAATGATGACAACTTGGAGCAGACGACATCAATTAAATGATCACAACTTGGAGCAGACGACCTCATATAAATAATGACATATTGGAGTAGACGACCTTATTTAAATTATGATAACATGGAACAGACGACCTCATTTATAAAATGACATCTTGGAGTAGACGACCTCATTTAAATGATGACAGCTCTTATTAGAAGACCTGATTTCAATGACGACAACTTGGGGTAGACGAACTCATTTAAATGATGACAACCTGGAGAAGACGACCTTATTGAAATAATGATAACTTGGAAAGAAGACCTGATTTAAATGGTGACAACTTAGAGCATACGACCTCATTTAAATGATGACATATTGGAGTAGACGACCTCATTTAAATGAAGATAACTTGGAACAGAACACATCATTTAAATGATGACAACTTGGAGCAGACGACATCAATTAGATGATGACAACTTGGAGCAGATGACCTCATAAAAATAATGACATATTTGAGTAGACCTCTTTATTTAAATTATGATAACATGGAACAGACGACCGCATTTATATAATGACATCTTGGAGTAGACGATCTCATTTAATTGATGACAGCTCTTATTAGAAAACCTTATTTAAATGACGACAACTTGGGGAAGAAGACCTCATTTAAATGAGGACAACTTGGAGTAGACGACCTCATTTAAATGATGACAACTTGGAGTAGACGACCTCATTTAAATGATGACAACTTGGAGTAGACAACCTCATTTAATGATGATATCTTGGAGCAGACGACCTCATTTAAATGATGACAACTTGGAGTAGACGACCTCATTTAAATGATGACATCCCTGATTAGAATACATTATTTAAATGATGACAACCTGTGGTAGACGACCTCATTTAAATGATGACAACTTGGAGTAGACGACCTTATTTAAATGATGACAACTTGGAGTAGACGACCTTATTTAAATGATGACAACCTGTGGTAGACGACCTTATTTAAATGATGACAACTTGGAGTAGTCGACCTTATTTAAATGATGACAACTTGGAGTAGACGACCTTATTTAAATGATGACAACCTGTGGTAGACGACCTTATTTAAATGATGACAACTTGGAGTAGTCGACCTTATTTAAATGATGACAACTTGGAGTAGACGACCTTATTTAAATGATGACAACTTGGAGTAGACGACCTCATTTAAATGATGACAACTTGGAGTAGTCGACCTTATTTAAATGATGACAACTTGGAGTAGACGACCTTATTTAAATGATGACAACTAGGCGTGGACAACCGCATTTAAATGATGACAACTTAGAACAGAAGACCTCATTTTAATGATGACATCCTGATGTAAAGGACCTTATTTAAATGATGACAACTTGGAGTAGACGGCCTCATTTAAATGATGACAGCTCTGACGAGAATACCTTATTTAAATGATGAGAACATCGGGTAGTCGACCTCATTTAAATGATGTCAACTTGGAATAGATGACCTTATTTAAAAGATGACAACCTGGAATAGACAACCTCGTTTAAATGATGACAACTTGGAGAAGACGACCTCATTTAAATGATGACAACTTGGAGAAGACGACCTCATTTAAATGATGACAACCCTGATTAGAATACATTATTTAAATAAAGTAATGTATTTTTATTTACCACTAAAAATGTCTGTTTGACTGACATACAACTTGTTTAGGTGTGAAGTGTATTTTGTCTGAAAAGTAAAAAAACAACTTTGGCTGAAACAAGCGCCCCAAACAATAGTGAATAATAACACGTACGATGTCAACAGACTCAAATGTCCGGTTTTAAAGTATAAAATCAACAAGTAGCCTCGCCTTGCCATTTTGCTAATATATCGGAAGCAAATGGTAACCTTGTGCTGTTGGTACCGGCATATATAACCAATAACTGTTCAGAATTTATTGGTTACAAATTATAACGTCAGTACCCTACGGTAACCATATATTGCCAGGTCTTCGGAAATGATGTTAACTTGGAACAGACGACCTCATTTAAATGATGATAAATTGGAACAGAAGACCTCATTTAAATGATGACATCTTGATGCAGAAGACCTCATTTAAATGTTGACATCTTGATGCAGACGACCTCATTTTAATAATGACATCTTGATGCAGACGACCTCATTTAAATGTTGACATCTTTATGCAGACGACCTCATTTAAATGTTGACATCTTGACGCAGACGACCTCGTTTAAATAATGACATCTTGATGCAGACGACCTCATTTAAATGTTGACATCTTGATGCAGACGATCGCATTGAAATGTTGACATCTTGATGCAGACGACCTCATTTAAATAATGACATCTTGATGCAGACGACCTCATTTAAATATTGACATCTTGATGCAGACGACCTCATTTAAATAATGACATCTTAGAATAGATGACTTTAATTAAATGATGACAACTTGGAACAGACGACCTCATTTAAATGATCATAACTTGGAACATATGACCTCATTTAAATGTTGACATCTTGATGCAGACGACCTCATTTAAATAATGACATCTTGGGGGTAGACAACCTTATTTAAATGATGACAACTTGGAACAGAAGACCTTATTTAAATGATAATAACTTGGAACATAGGACCTCATTTAAATGTTGACATCTTGATGCAGACGACCTCATTTAAATGTTGACATCTTGATGCAGACAACCTCATTTAAATGTTGACATCTTGATGCATACGACCTCATTTAAATGTTGACATCTTGGAACAGAAAACCTTAATTAAATGTTGACATCTTGATGCAGACGACCTCATTTAAATAATGACATCTTTGAGTAGACGACCTCATTTAAATGATGACAACTTGGAACAGTATACCTCATTTAAATGTTGACATCTTGATGCAGACGACCTCATTTAAATAATGACATCTTAGAACAGATGACCTTAATTTAATGATGACAAGTTGGAACAGCCGACCTCATTTAAATGGTGACAACTTGGCGTAGACGCCCTCATTTAAATGAGTATAACTTGGAGCAGGCGACCTTATTTAAATGATGACATCTTGATGCAGACGACCTCATTTAAATGTTGACATCTTGATGCAGACGACCTCATTTAAATAATCATAACTTGGAACAGAGGACCTCATTTAAATGATGATAACTTGGAACAGACGACCTCATTTAAATGATGACAACTTGGAGTAGACGATTTCATTTAAATGATGACATCTTGGGGGTAGACAACCTTATTTAAATGATGACAACTTGGAACAGAACACCTCATTTAAATGATGATAACTTGGAACAGACGACCTCATTCAAATAATGACATCTTCGGGGTAGACGACCTCATTTAAATGATGACAACTTGGATAAGAGAACCTCATTTAAATGATGACATATTGATGCAGACGACCTCATTTAAATAATGACATCTTTGAGTGGACGACCTCATTTAAATGATGATAACTTGGAACAGAATACCTCATTTAAATGATGACATCTTGGAGTAAAAGACCTCATTAAATGTTGACATCTTGCAGTAGAGACCTCATTTAAATAATGACAACTTGGAACAGATGACCTTAAACAAATGATGACAACTTGGAACAGACGATCTGATTTAAATTGTGACAACTTGGCGTAGACGCCCTCATTTAAATGATTATAACTTGGAGCAGGGGATCTTATTTAAATGATGACATCTTGATGTAGATGACCTCATTTAAATGATGACAACTTGGAACAGACGACCTCATTTAAATAATGACATCTTGATGCAGACGACCTCATTTAAATAATGACGTCTTAGAACAGATGATCTTAAATAAATGATGACAACTTGGAACAGAGACCTCATTTAAATGATGACAACTTGGCGCAGACGCCCTCATTTAAATGATTATAACTTGGAGCAGGCGACCTTTTTTAAATGATGACATCTTGATGTAGATGACCTCATTTAAATGATGACAACTTGGAACAGACGACCTCATTTAAATAATGACATCTTTGAGTAGACGACCTCATTTAAATGATGATGACTTGGAACAGAAGACCTCATTTAAATGTTGACAACTTGGCGTAGGCGACCTCATTTTAATGATGCATCTTGGAGTATACGGCCTCATTTATGTGATGACAACTTGGAACAGAAGATCTCATATAAATGATGACATATTGGAGTAGAAAACCTCATTTAAATGATGACATCTTGGAGCAAACGACCTCAATGAAATGATGACAACTTGGAGCAGACGACCTCGGCGAATGGATGACAATTTAGAGTAGACGACCTCAGAAAAAGGATGGCAACTTGATAAAGGGACTCTTTAAATTAGAACTGTCGTCTCTGCGCCATATGTAGGTAGCTGGAATCACTAACAACTGCTAGGCTAAACTTAATATATGGTGCAACACCACTCCCGTCCACTAGCACCGACTTAAGCGGTATTATTCTTGAAAACCACAAAGATTGGGCTTGATGATTCAACAAGACCAGTAAGTATCACACTACTGATTTGTTTTCAGGACGACGTTTTACAGCAGCCACACAGCACTAAACAAACGCTAGGGAAAATGGGGCGGTCTGCCTCTACCTAAAAAAAACATATCAATATATATGGCCTTACATGTGCTAAAAATGACGTAAATATCATTCAAATCCTCGTTGATTGTGAGAACCTATGATGACTCCTGTCTATACCATCAAAGGATGGTAGCGTTACCGCCTACTAATAGTCCACGCGTGTGAATTTAATGTAGCGTTGGCGTGGTAATCACACTTTTTAACGAAAAAGTATCTATAACTGATGAAAACCGTTTTCTTGCTAAAGAAATTCACTCCATATCGAAAAAAAAACCCATACATTTAAGACATATAATCCAATGGTACATCGATGAATACTATATTAGATGAGAAATAACCTATTTTGTAAAGACATCATACTGGTATCTGTTTGCTTAAACAAGTGTGTTTGTGTACACTGATTCGTACATAGCATTCGTTTTTTTTAAAAAAAGTATTCAGTGTGTTACTTTTTTTTTCTGTTGGAAGAATACCATTTTGTTGTATCAAAAAAATGTATTGATTTGTATTCAAGTAGAAATACGATTTTTTTGTATACCTTTATTTTAATTTCCTATTTGAGTAGTGTTGAATAGTGTGAGAATAAGGTAAGCGTCTTAACACTTACTGCATTATAGAAAACAATATCTACACATAGTTCAAATATATATGCACGATTTTTAATTCTTCATTTATTTTTTAATTAAAAGTGTACATACCGATCGATCATAAATTCTAGTTTCCAACTATTCCAAAAGATCACACGCACTTCTTTTTGTTTCTTCGTATTAGACTATTTGTACTAATGTATTCATTAACACTTACTAGACACATCTAGAAGTTGAACTTAATAAAAAAATGGTAAGTGGCCAAATGCATTGTATAAACCTAGCTAAACATCACTTTTATTTATTTTAATTGATCATTTATTACCGCCAGAGCGGATATCGGGGTAATACAAGTGCCTGCTTTTTCGCACCTCCTCGACGAATGTTTTCGCAAGAACGTCGTGTTCTACCCGCAATTGTCCAATCAAGCATGATTTATTACAGGACAATTATTCTATTTAGAAATTTAACATGTAAGTAGTAAGTAAGTAATATTGTATTAAAGTGTCACATATTAAATACAGTTACAATTACAAAAAGTATACAACATTGTTATTTTATATCCTGCCATCATAGGCATATGAAACACTATAAAACACAATTGTTCATGTTAAAACATAATAAAAGTTACAAATTTATTGCATTACAAATATTCGATAATTAAAGCTATTATTTAGTTTCGTTTACACATAATTTACCTGAAAACTACAATTGAATTCCAAACTCTCATTATTAAAAAAAACAAAAAAACTTTGGTTTTAATTACTTTTATAACACAGTTATGCATTTTTACAATGCTAAAGAGCGTCGTTTATACATTTTTAAAAGTACGTTGCTAATGTGCTGTAGCATATCACAGTCAATTAAGAATGTTAGTTTTTCAGTTGATAAAAACAGCAAAAACTTGTTTCAGCTTGATGTTCTGCATTAAAAAGTTCATATCTAATATCTGAATAAAACTCGCAGTCAATCAAAAAATGAGTTTCATCCTCAATTTTAGACTTGTTACAATATTTACAAACTCGTTCAGGGACAGGTGTTTTCGGTCGAGTATATCTCCTGTGTCAGTTGCTAAGGGAAGATTATAGACAAGGGCGTAGTAATGATTTTTAGGTTGTACGCACAAAAATAAGTTAAACATCGTAGATGCAAATGTTTTAGAGTCGTGTTGTATTCCACTCCTGCACCCCATACCCTATCCCCTCTCAGATAATGCAAAATCAAGCCCGCTGCCTTTATATGTATATACATTTTAAAACAACACGAAATCATACCAAAACAGTAAAAATAAAAGTAATTTAGGTATGCATCTAGGTGAATATCACCTCAATATATCTCGTGTCAAATTTTAAGGTACTCATAGGATTGTAGTTTTGGATGAGGGAGGGTCCAAATAGGCAGCACCTTTGGAGATGGCGTATGTCCATAGGTGTAAGCGGATGTTTTTAGAACACCTGTCACAAATGATGAAATCTTGTGTCAAAATGTGTACAATACCTCGTGTACAACTGGGATGGAATTTGTTTGACCTTAAAACCTATAATTACTAGACTTTTTGTAGTATTACATGTAGACTGCTACACAGCGTTTAAATATAAACATGCGCAGTGAAGCAGTCTGTATTTTTCAATGATGTAAGCGTTTTTCCCCCCTTTAACCTTTGACCTGGCCTCTTCAGCTTTACCATTGTCACCAGCTAAGAAGTTACGTTGGGACACTTCCGCCTACAGCTCCCCAATGATTACCAGATCAGACTACACCAATTACCAACCAATCAGCGGGCAGGGAAAACGTTCCAGGGTAAATTCGGAGCTCAGTATTACACAGAATCTCATAATTTTGATTGGTTGACAAGGTAAACATACCAAAAAATCTTGCTAAAAAATACAAGAAGGTTAAATCATACATTTGTGCAATGTATTCATAACTTGGGCATAATAAAAACAACAAGTATATTTTACATTTTCCTTTTCTACATGCAAGTAGGTGTGTCACAACCATCCGACCCAAGCAGCGTTTTCAAAACATAATATAGCTTCTTATATTAAGAATTGAATGTTGGTTAACGGCTCACAGTATAGGTTATTTAGAGCCGCCCCAGAGAGAGGGGAAGGACACATAGGAATCCGGGAACTTGCCCTACTCTTATTATCGAATAGATTCCTATGGTTCTTTTACGTGCTCGGAGGATAGACCGATACACGGGACCGCCCGGTTTACGTCCCCATCCGACGGACGAGGCTAAGGGAAAGTTTCTTGCCCAAGAACACACCGACGGAACTCAGTGGCACCACGGAGGTTTGAACCCGGGGCCTCTGGTTACAAATCCGCCGCGCTACTTACTGCGCCACGCCAGCCCTCTTATATTAAGAAACACAGTACAGAGCTTAGAGCTACTATATAGTGTAAGGCTATGGAAAATGAAATGATGTAGTATGACCTAAATATTGTGTCTATAGAGTTTGAATTCTTAAAATATGTAAGTTATATATATATATTTCGTCATTAGAGGTTTAGAAACGGAGTAAATATGTCGTAAAATGTGGCTGTTGTCGGCGGGATACCTGCTTTAAACATCCAACACAAACACATATTTTAAGAATTATCCAGAAATATATACATGTTTATGATTTAAATGACATTGAATGACACAATCAATATGCAACATCGTAGTTAAACAAGCATAGACATAGGGTTATAAAAAAAACAGCGGCCTTTTTGCCACTGATCGTTTCAAGGCGACAGGCTATAGTCAACCCGTTTGTGTTTGTGATGTCACATGCTTTGTTTCTTATTAACATCGTAAATGTTGTTTGTTTTGGTTGACTGTATAATACACGTTGATCATGTATTTACATAACTATAATGTATGTGAAAACATACAATTTACTAGAACTAATTATACCAAAATGTAATATAGACATCATATTGCTGATATTCACAGGCAAGAATAGGGCCACTGCGACCCAGGCATATGTTAATATCCCCTTGAATTCATGTTCAATTTGTAATTATTTGTCATATTCATTAAAGGTTTACATCATCCCGTCTCTTCTGAAAAATTGAGTGTTTACAACGTAACTTGAAATTACACACCACAAGGTAATAGTCCACTAGTGTGCCCTCCTCTTAGTTATATGGCGGTAGGAAGAAACACGCACACATATTATAATCTATACTAAGACAGTGTAAAAGTCGAACAGGAAATGTAGCTTTCACAGAACAATGTAAACCCACAAAAAGACAAACAAGAATGGCAATAGTAATAATAAAGGCATATGACGTCACAAACACAAAAATAAACCATTGAGGGCACGACAAGACAAGACTGCAGACAACATCAAACGTCACCGTCCTTTTGGGCTTTAGGTAGACGTCATCATACGGTCCACAGCCTGTCCGGTCATCATACAATAAAACAGGAAAGCGTAGTGGCGAACTGTAAAATGGTCCACCACCAAGCATGCAGTGCGTTGCAAAATGATAGGGTCATAACCTCTTTTGATAAACCTTTTAATAAGTTTAACAAAGATAGTATGAAAGTGATCATGACCAAGAATCTTACGAATTTGTAAATCGCATCACTACAGAAATCAGGTTGTGATAGTCCTTGTCGCAGGAGAGTTCTTAAATAACTTTCATATTTGGAAAGAAGATCAGGGTTACGATAATAAAACTGTGCAAACGTTTTTCGAAGTTTATGGTAACGGTAGCCCTGATGGAGTAGCTTTTTAGTTAAACAAAGATTACGAATACCATTAAAGTCCTCAACTCGAGTACAAGCTCTAGCAAAACGAATAAGTTGAGACACATAGACCCCATAAGAAGTTGCTCGGGGAACATCCACATCTAAATGGGGATAATTAACAATATCAAAATTAAAATCATTTCTCTTTCATAGATTCGGCTTATTAATTCACCATTTTCAATAGAGAGATGTAAATCGAGAAAAGAAGCGTTAATATCAGAAATATTAGCTTTGTTAAGTTGAAGTTCTTTAGGATATATATTATTAACCATAGTAAAAAAGAAAGGGTTGTCAATGTTCAATATGTCATCCAGATATCGAGAGGTGTCATTAAAGGCTTCAATAACAGCTGCCTGGGTATCTGGTGAAAGACTCAACCATTACGTGATCCGAGTATTAACTTTCATATCCCATCCAACCCCTTCTCCAAGAAGCGAAAATGGGGTTGGCTGGGGTATGAAATAAAACCTGAATTTCGGCTTAAAACGTTTGCATATTATAAAATTAAAACATTTAATAGGTAATTTTAAACAGGTTATCACATTTTTTCAGTATAAAGTGTTTATAAACGTGTTTTATTGTCGAAAACACCGTTATAAAATCCTGCTAATATAAGCTTTCCCATCATTTAATGGAATTAAGGCGGGACCACGGAATGATGAAATCTCTTTCATAGCAATATAAAAACAAATCTGCGACAGGGGGTGCACAGTTCGTACCCATAGGGATACCACCAACAATTTGTCTATAAACGGTAGTTCCATACCTGACGAAAATATTATCCAAGAGAAAAATAAGTGATTCATAAACTTCATTGCAAGTCCACATAGTGTAATTGTCCAAACTGCCGTTAGCAACAAACGCTTTAATACTGTTACAGAACAAAAATGTAGTATTTTCCCTAGCAAAATGAGAGCAATAAGCTTTTCTTTGATAAGGTTGTGAAGTAAAGTTGTATATATTGTAGAAAGATCATAAGTACTCAAAGACGAAGCTTGACGTTTTTATTGTAAATTTTATCAAGAACGTCGCCTGCATTTTTAATAGACCAAAATAAATTATTCCCAGAGTTTTCATAAACTTTAGCACAATATTGTTTAACATGATCTTTAACGGCAGTAAGACAAGATGTTAAAAGTTTGGAGATATTTGTAGTGGTGCAAGAACTAGAGTTGAGATATAAAACGGACTTTATATTGTTCTTTGTGTAATTGGGAATCTAGTACATCGTTGGAAGTCCGGTTTTTTTTTTGCTTTTCGTCTACTCCAGCCTTGAAATTCTTGCACTGAGTTTTATGTGTCGAAACAAAATCATCTTCAGCAGATTGCACTGGAGTATATGAATTAGTTCATATCATAATTTTCAATAATTCTATAGTATTTCAATAGAAAGGAAATTGAAATATAATAGATAATAATAATATAAAGAATCCTACCTATTTATAACAGTTTGTAACACAGATAAACAAGGTCATACGTATTACCATTAAACCGATGATAGGGTCTTTTAGCTTGGGTTCGGTGTTAATATTTATAAAATATCCTACTTTAATATTTACGCTGACACTATTTTGTTTTGACTTATGTTGTAGTTTTGGGGTAAAGTTTTCAGATATGATCTTGAACTACAGACTGGAGCCGTGTTTCAGTTTCAGAAAATATCCCTTGATGATGAGGTAGGTCTTGTGTTCTTACTGGATTAATCCAAAAACAAGACCGATTAAACTAAAAACAGTGTTTCGAACGGGCGTTTCGCTCTCAAGTCCCATCATTCGCACTTGCTAGTAGTAACAAAACGACAAGAGGAATATATATAACTGTGAAACCTCCAATTATTTTTTCATAAAGCAAAGTCTCTCTCCGTTTGAGAAATCGCCAAAAGGATGATGTCATAAGACATGAAAGCACGGATATTTGTTTACTAAACAGGTCAAGGGAACCTCGTTCGTTTTGTGCAGTGTGGCGGTTGTTAAATGTCTTCCCGTGCTACTGATCAGTAGTGTTATTTTTACTGATCCTTTGGGATCACCTAGGCCAGTTTAGTTGGCATTGAAGTAGAATACCTCTTAAGTCGTTGCTAGGGGGCGTGAGAGGTGTTGCTTCTTATATAACCTTTCATGAACAGACTCAATAAAACCGAGTTTGCTACTTTATTCTCTTAGTTGCGTTTGTTGCTTCAAAACGATCTCCCTTATTAGTATTTATTCATTTTGTTTGTATTGTACTTTACTTCATTTGCAAGAAATGTTATATATGACGGTCGATTGTTTGTGGTGGAGGCAGACCACCCATTTTTCCTGGGTAGAACCAGTACTGTACACCTCCCGCCATCCGTTAGAATCGAAACTTCCTCACTTACAAGTCGAGCTCCAAGTGAGATTCTAACCCGCAGCGGTGAGAGGCGAGACCACGAAGACGCACTCTATAACCAGGTGTAATCAATCAGAGTTCACAAAGTGAATGCATACATTCGGATTTTGGAGTATGCTCGCCAATACTCCATTAACACCTATAAATACAATTCTATAGATATAAATTAATATAGAAATATAATATGCCTTCTTTTTTTTTCGACAAAAAAGTGGGACTACGTTTTATAATAAGGATATATGTTATTATATTCATGTATTATTATAACAGAATGTAGTAAACGTATAATTTGCATGTCATTTGATTGAAAACTAGATATTGTTCGTTTTAATTATTTGTGTAAAACGTGTATAGTGTTTTTAAACACGGGAACCCCACAGAAGATTGCTTTATAGTTATGACCATTTATTTATACATCCTCTATTTTGTCGCACAAAGCTGTAAGAGCCGAACAAATGCATGTGCTAAATTACATGCTATTATCGAGTGTTTAGTATAATGATCATTTGTAACAATTTAAAGCTGTGCATCTGAACATGTTAGTAGTACATTTGATTTTGATAGATATGTTTGTATCGTTTTCACATCCTATAATGCTACATTCAATATTCTGTTTTATACGGCAACGGTGATCATCAACAACAATTGGGAAATTATGTAATATGTCGGTTTGTATGTTTGTTATGAAAGTAATTGTATCCCAAAAATGAGAAAAATGGTCCTAGAGAAATCACAGCACTCAAACGCAATGGCACCATAGGCTTGCACTGCACCACAACAAAGAGCAAGTTAAAACAGAGTGTCATCAATCTTACTAACTTGTTACTGTATGATAAATGGAGTTTCCTCCCTTATTACTCTATGTATACACTTTCTTCTAATTTAATATTGAAAATGATAATTAAACAATTATTTTTCACAGTAACCTTTAAAAACAACTGTTAAACGTATGAATCAATTATTTATGCAAGTGCTTTCGATTTAATACTGTACCTAATTACACTTCTTTTATTGTGTTTAGTATTCAACCATTTCTTACAGCTGTTCATGAGTAATGCCTAAACATGTAAATATACATGCGTGTTAATTTTGTCTTAGTTAATTATAAGAATCTTTCATGGGTATCCGGAGAATTTATGATAGTTATCTTGCATATCAGAGACATGTTGTGCGTTGACGCCGCCACACTCTTAAAAAATCACTCGATTTTACTTAAAACAAGAAACTGTATTACTAACTTTAAGTAAAAGAGTTTGTCACTGACATAATCATTTCAATAATTCAAAAGATCTTTAGGTAATTTGTTGATAAGTCTATACATTACTTAGTATTTGGATTACTGATATTTATTAAGTAAAGTGATTACCTGAGTTTATTTAGTAAAGTGATTACCTGAGTTTACTAAGTAATTTGATTACTTGCAATTATCAAGTATATGAATTACTTGCTGTTTCCAGTATAATGATTTTTATAAGTAAATTAATTGTTTAAAGCTCATTTTCAAGTAAATGAATTGCATGTTTTTAGTATATAATTCGCTTGTTTCTTAGTAAACAAATTACTTGTTTCTGTCTTAGTAAAGGAAATGCTTGTTTTCAGTAAATGCATTACTCGTCCCTTAGTAAAGTAAATGCTTGTTTTCAGTAAATGCATTACTCGTCCCTTAGTGAAGAAAATGCTTGTTTTCAGTAAATACATTACTCGACCCTTAGTGAAGGAAATGCTTGTTTTCAGTAAATACATTACTCGTCCGTTAGTGAAGGAAATGCTTGTTTTCAGTAAATGCATTACTCGTCCCTTAGAGAAGGAAATGCTCGTTTTCAGTAAATGCATTACTCGTCCCTTAGTAAAGTAAATGCTTGTTTTCAGTAAATGCATTACTCGTCCCTTAGTGAAGAAAATGCTTGTTTTCAGTAAATACATTACTCGACCCTTAGTGAAGGAAATGCTTGTTTTCAGTAAATACATTACTCGTCCCTTAGAGAAGGAAATGCTCGTTTTCAGTAAATGCATTACTCGTCCCTTAGTAAAGTAAATGCTTGTTTTCAGTAAATGCATTACTCGTCCCTTAGTGAAGAAAATGCTTGTTGTCAGTAAATAAATTACTCGACCCTTAGTGAAGGAAATGCTTGTTTTCTGTAAATACATTACTCGTCCCTTAGTAAAGGAAATGCTTGTTTTCAGTAAATACATTACTCGTCCATTAGTGAAGGAAATGCTCGTTTTCAGTAAATACATTACTCTTCCGTTAGTTAAGGAAATGCTTGTTTTCAGTAAATGCATTACTCGTCCATTAGTGAAGGAAATGCTTGTTTTCAGTAAATGCATTACTCGTCCCTTAGTAAAGGATATGCTTGTTTTCAGTAAATGCATTACTCGTCCATTAGTAAAGGATATGCTTGTTTTCAGTAAATGCATTACTGGTCCCTTAGTAAGGGAAATGCTTGTTTTCAGTCAATGCATTACTCGTTCCTTAGTACAGGAAATAAAGGAAATTATTGTTATCAGTAAATGGATCATTCGTCCATAAGTAAAGGAAATGCTTGTTTTCAGTAAATGCATTACTCGTCCATTAGTGAAGGAAATGCTTGTTTTCAGTCAATGCATTACTCGTCCCTTAGTAAAGGAAATGCTTGTTTTCAGTAAATGGATTACTCGTCTCTAAGTAAAGGAAATGCTTGTTTTCAGTAAATGCATTACTCGTCCCTTAGTAAAGGAAATGCTTGTTTTCAGTAAATGCATTACTCGTCCATTAGTAAAGAATATGCTTGTTTTCAGTAAATGCATTACTCGTCCATTAGTAAAGGATATGCTTGTTTTCAGTAAATGCATTACTGGTCCCTTAGTAAGGGAAATGCTTGTTTTCAGTCAATGCATTACTCATCCATTAGTGAAGGAAATAAAGGAAATTATTGTTATCAGTAAATGGATCATTCGTCCATTAGTAAAGGAAATGCTTGTTTTCAGTAAATGCATTACTCGTCCATTAGTAAAGGAAATGTGTGTTTTCAGTAAATGCGTTACTCGTCCATTAGTAAAGGAAATGCATGTTTTCAGTCAATGCATTACTCGTCCCTTAGTGAAGGAAATGCTTATTGTCAGTAAATAAATTACTCCACCCTTAGTGAAGGAAATGCTTGTTTTCTGTAAATACATTACTCGTCCCTTAGTAAAGGAAATGCTTGTTTTCAGTAAATGCATTACTCGTCCCTTAGTGAAGGAAATGCTTGTTTTCAGTAAATGCATTACTCGTCCATTAGTAAAGGAAATGCTTGTATTCAGTAAGTGCATTACTCGTCCCTTAGTGAAGGAAATGCTTGTTTTCAGTAAATAAACTACTCGACCCTTAGTGAAGGAAATGCTTGTTTTCAGTAAATACATTAATCGTCCGTTAGTAAAGGAAATGTGTGTTTTCAGTACATGCATTACTCGTCCCTTAGTAAAGGAAATAAAGGAAATTATTGTTTTCAGTAAATGGATCATTTGTCCATTAGTAAAGAAAATGCTTGTTTTCAGTAAATACATTACTCGTCCATTAGTGAAGGAAATGCTTGTTTTCAGTAACTGCATTACTCGTCCATTAGTGAAGGAAATGCTCGTTTTCAGTAAAATGAAAATGCATTACTTGACTCTTAGTAAAGGAAATGTGTGTTTTCAGTAAATGCGTTACTTGTCCATTAGTAAAGGAAATGCATGTTTTCAGTCAATGCATTACTCGTCCCTTAGTGAAGGAAATGCTTGTTGTCAGTAAATAAATTACTCGACCCTTAGTGAAGGAAATGCTTGTTTTCTGTAAATACATTACTCGTCCCTTAGTAAAGGAAATGCTTGTTTTCAGTAAATACATTACTCGTCCATTAGTGAAGGAAATGCTCGTTTTCAGTAAATACATTACTCTTCCGTTAGTTAAGGAAATGCTTGTTTTCAGTAAATGCATTACTCGTCCATTAGTGAAGGAAATGCTTGTTTTCAGTAAATGCATTACTCGTCCCTTAGTAAAGGATATGCTTGTTTTCAGTAAATGCATTACTCGTCCATTAGTAAAGGATATGCTTGTTTTCAGTAAATGCATTACTGGTCCATTAGTAAAGGAAATGCTTGTTTTCAGTCAATGCATTACTCGTCCATGATTAGTGAAGGAAATGCTCGTTTTCAGTAAAATTAAAATGCATTACTTGTCTCATAGTAAACGAAATGTGTGTTTTCAGTAAATGCATTACTCGTCCATAAGTAAAGGAAATGTTTGTTTTCAGTAAATGCTTTACTCGTCCATTAGTAAAGGAAATGCTTGTTTTCAGTAAATGCATTACTCTTCCATTAGTGAAGGAAATGCTTGTTTTCAGTAAATGCATTACTCGTCCCTTAGTAGATGAAATGCTTGTTTTCAGTAAATGCATTACTCGTCCCTTAGTAAAGGAAATGCTTGTTTTCAGTAAATACATTACTCGTTCATTATTGAAGAAAATGCTTGTTTTCAGTAAATGCATTACTCGTCCATTTGTGAAGGAAATGCTTGTTTTCAGTAAATGGATCATTCGTCCATTAGTAAAGGAAATGCTTGTTTTCAGTAAATGCATTAATCGTCCATTATTGAAGGAAATGCTTGTTTTCAGTAAATGCATTACTCGTCCATTAGTGAAGGAAATGCTTGTTTTCAGTAAATGCATTACTCGTCCATTATTGAAGGAAATGCTCGTTTTCAGTAAAATTAAAATGCATTACTTGTCTCTTAGTAAAGGAAATGTGTGTTTTCAGTAAATGCATTACTCGTCCATTAGTAAAGGAAATGCTTGTTTCAGTAAATGCATTACTCGTCCATGATTAGTGAAGGAAATGCTCGTTTTCAGTAAAATTAAAATGCATTACTTGTCTCTTAGTAAACGAAATGTGTGTTTTCAGTAAATGCATTACTCGTCCATAAGTAAAGGAAATGTTTGTTTTCAGTAAATGCTTTACTCGTCCATTAGTAAAGGAAATGCTTGTTTTCAGTAAATGCATTACTCTTCCATTAGTGAAGGAAATGCTTGTTTTCAGTAAATGCATTACTCGTCCCTTAGTAGGGGAAATGCTTGTTTTCAGTAAATGCATTACTCGTCCCTTAGTAAAGGAAATGCTTGTTTTAGGTAAATACATTACTCGTCCGTTAGTAAAGGAAATGCTTGTTTTCAGTAAATGCATTACTCTTCCATTAGTGAAGGAAATGCTTGTTTTCAGTAAATGCATTACTCGTCCATTAGTGAAGAAAATGCTCGTTTTCAGTAAAATTAAAATGCATTACTTGTCTCTTAGTAAAGGAAATGTGTGTTTTCAGTAAATGCATTACTCGTCCATTAGTGAAGGAAATGCTCGTTTTCAGTAAAATTAAAATGTATTACTTGTCTCTTAGTAAAGGAAATTCAGTAAATGCATTACTCGTCCATTAGTAAAGGAAATGCTTGTTTTCAGTAAATGCTTTACTCGTCCATTAGTAAAGGAAATGCTTGTTTTCAGTAAATGCATTACTCGTCCATTAGTGAAGAAAATGCTTGTTTTCAGTCAATGCATTGCTCGTCCCTTAGTAAAGTAAATGCTTGTTTTCAGTAAATGCATTACTCGTCCATTAGTAAAGGAAATGCTCGTTTTCAGTAAAATTAAAATGCATTACTCGTCTCTTAGTAAAGGAAATGTGTGTTTTCAGTAAATGCATTACTCGTCCGTTAGTAAAGGAAATGCTCGTTTTCAGTAAATGCAGTATTCGTCCGTTAGTAAAGGAAATGCTCGTTTTCAGTAAAATTAAAATGCATTACTCGTCTCTTAGTAAAGGAAATGTGTGTTTTCAGTAAATGCATTACTCGCCCCTTAGTAAAGGAAATGCTCGATTTCATTAAATGCATTACTCATCCCTTAGTAAAGGACATGCTCGTTTTCAGTAAATGCATTACTTTTCCCTTAGTAAAGGAAATGCTCGTTTTCAGTAAACACATTACTCGTCCCTTAGTAAAGGATATGCTCGTTTTCAGTAAATGCATTACTCGTCCCGTAGTAAAGGAAATTCTCGTGTTCCAAATGCTCATTTTTAGTAAATGCATTACTCGTCCCTTAGTAAAGGAAATGCTCGTTTGCAGTAAACACATTACTCGTGCTTTAGTAAAGGAAATGTGTGTTTTCAGTAAAATTAAAATGTTTTACTCGTCTCTTAGTAAAGGAAATGTGTGTTTTCAGTAAATGCATTACTCGTCCGTTATTAAAGGAAATGCTGGTTTTCAGTAAATCATTACTTGTCCGTTAGTAAAGGTAATGCTCGTTTTCAGTAAAACTAAAATGCATTACTCGTCTCTTAGTAAAGAAAATGTGTGTTTTTAGTAAATGCATTAATCGTCCCTAAGTAAAGGAAATGCTCGTTTTTAGCAAAAGCATTACTCGTCCCTTAGTAAAGGAAATGCTCGTTTTCAGTAAATGCATTTCTCTTCCGTTAGAAAAGGAAATGCTCGTTTTCAATAAATACATTACTCGTCCCTTAGTAAAGGAAATGCTCGTTTTCAATAAATGTATTTCTCTAACCTTAGTAAAGGAAATGCTCGTTTTCAGTAAATGCATTACTCGTCCCTTAGTAAAGGAATGCTCGTTTTCAGTAAATGCATTACTCGTCCCCTAGTAAAGGAAATGCTCGTTTTCAGTAAATGCGTTACTCGTCCCTTAGTAAAGTAAATGCTCGTTTTCAGTAAATACATTACTCGTCCCTTAGAAAAGGAAATGCTCGTTTTCAGTAAATGCATTACTCGTTCCTTTGAAAAGGAAATGCTCGTTATCAGTAAACGCATTACTCGTCTCTTATTAAAGGAAATGTGTGTTTTCAGTAAATGCATTACTCGTCCCTTAGTAAAGGAAATGCTCGTTTTCAGTAAATGCATAACTCTTCCCTTAAGAAATGAAATGTATGTGTTCTGTAAATGCATTACTCGTCCCTTAGTAAAGGAAATGCTCGTTTTCAGTAAATGCATTACTCTTCCCTTAGTAAAGGAAATGCTCGTTTTCAGTAAATGCTTTACTCGTCCCTTAGTAAAGGAAATGCTTGTTTTCAGTAAATGGATTACTCGTCCCTTAGTAAAGGAAAGTAGAATCAGTAATATCTGGGATATGCCGGGATCCCATCGGGATAATATCATGGCATTCCCAGTCTGGATCCCTACTTCTCCTAATCGCGGGATCCCGGCTTTTCCAGACACCTTTGGACTATTAACATTTTAAATTGCAATATTTCCAGATAATACCATGTTTATCCAGTTCAGTGAAGTGGGATTCCTGCATTACATTTAGAACATTTTTAAACTGTAATGTCCACAGACCACGTCCATCACATAATCTCATTTCTCTGGCCTGTGGCCATTAGAGTTATATCTCAATATAACTTCTTTCTAAATGAGATAATTACAATCATGTATTATTTGATGATCCTCCTCTGCAGAGTGGTCATAGACATGTTCTCAATATCACCAACCTCTCTTGATAGCAGTCTTGGGTTAAAATTTCAGCTGGAGCACATATATCTTGCGAACTGTTTACCAGTTGCTTGTGAAAGGATTTTTGTTCACTAAATATTTCTACAATCTTCCCATACTTACGACAACATTACAATTGCAATAACTCAACCTGCCTTAATCCACGAACGGAAAAAAACTTCCCCAAATCCCTTTCCCGGGACTCCCGGGACTCCCGGCACCAAGAGGGCCGCCAATTACACACGGACATGCAGAGTTACATGCATAGTTAAGTCCTCTTTCCGCAAATAAGTCCTAAATTTAAGGAAGGGTGTGTAGTTAATGTTGTTGTAAGTATAATAGACAAATATTAAAATTAACAAAATGTAACATATTGGTCTATTGATGCTTACGACAACATTACAATTGCGACTTTATCACAAGAGCTGGGGTGGAATAACGTAACCTGTTATGCGTGCCAGAATATGTCAAGGGGATTTGAACAACAAAGCACGATCAAACCTGTTCTAATCACAAGGAATTAGAGCAGATGAGAGTATGAACCCAACCAACTAACACTCATCATAGCGTACACTGGGATCCTGCCTGGCGACAGAGCCAGTAGGAGGAGCCTCTAATACTTCTTAGATGGGCAGACGAATGCTACAAGGTGAATATGGCACCCTCATAAGTGCGTTAGATCGGTCAAGGACAATCAAGTCCACCACCATCTAAAATAATCAATGATAATTTCAAGCAAATCTATGAAACAGAAATTTAAGGTTAATACATTGGTAAACTAGAAACAAATATCCACAACTTGATTCAATACTTACAATAACAGCTTCATAACTGAACTGTAAATGTAACAGATGAACATAAGATAAAAAGTAACTGTGTGAAACATATATAACTATAAACAATATTTATAAACAAACACATTTGGAACATTGTGGTATGAAGTGCTTACAAACCAAGCTACGTAAACTAATAAATAAAACTATAATTGATCTGTATGCCTACCATTACAGACTAAGTAAAGGCCAAGTCTGCTAACTGGTAGAGCAGCACAACCCCATGACTGACTGGGTAGCAAACACTGGACCCAGTGAAAACAAAAATGTTAAGATAGAACCTAACAAATAAGTTTGTGAATTCTAAAAGAAATAATTGTCCGGACAGAAAGGACAAGGCTATGACTTGTGCAGCCTGATTATAATTGTAATTAGGTATATACCCAGACAAAACACCAATCAGTTGTTACTGGAATTTCTCTAGAAAGGAGTTCAACGAGATCCCTTTAGTAGCATGAGAGCGATCGACACTTCAGTTTCCAGAATGGGCTCCCTAAATATAAGCCACAAGGCTAAGGCTTAAATGAAAGATAGTCTAAAGGGTAGAGTCTATCTAAGTTTAATCTAAGTTCACTTTCACTCCTAAAAACAGAAAGTCAATTAGGAGGCCAAAGGAGCTTCTAAGTATTCTAAGCTAAAAAGGGGAGTGAAATAAGCTGAAAGGGGGAGACAAGCAAAACTCCGACTAGGGTCTGCGCAGCCTTATAACGCAGGAAGCAGAAGAATCCCGTCACTAGGAAGCTAATCAAGCCAATGGAGAGGTGCTTCTGATCCAGGGAGGTTATTCAGTAGCCTTTTAAAAGATCTAGCCGAAAGGAAACTGTGTTTCCATACGAATGTGGCCTATAGAACCAATAAATAAAGAGATGCCAGATGGATCTCAAACCGCCTGAGGGTAAGACTTCAACAAGAGAAGTCTGGCTCTTATGGCATAACTAATGTAAGGACTAGAAGGAAGAATCCCTGCCAAAAAACAGTATAGCCTACCATGACGTGAGGAACAGCTCACTGTACTGCCGTATAATAAAGAAAGGGAAACTTACTCATACTGATAGACATACTCTAAAATGTAGACCAAAAGGAGACTGTATCCTGGTTCTAGCAAGACTAGACAGAGAGGAGTATGAACAAAAACTACGCAACTGTCATCAGTACCCCTAGGGTTAATGGAGAACGAACCCTGGCAATACAGCCCATTAACTGTATGAGTGTATGGAGAAGTGGGTGGGGTAAGGAATCTAGAATCTGGACAATGATCTTATCTGTAAGAATTGGAGTGTTATGTCCTGTTACCGCCTCTAATAGGACACACAAGGACAGCAACACCGAAGGGACGAGATAATTGACGAAGAACTCTATCAGACAAGGCTTAGACAGGGAGACACGTAGGGTTGAGGACAGTAGCTTTGAAGCCAAAGACTCAGCCACCGAAACTACTGAGACTGCCTGGAGATAAAGCGGTACAGAAGGGGATCTTACTCAACCTTCAGGTATTCCCAAAAAAACAGCAGGTGTATCAGTGAGGAAACACGTGATAAGGCTCTCGTGAAAATAAGTTTCTCACTTCTCGAAGAATTAATTCCTTTATTCACGACACACCAACAAATATTCTGTTAATAATTTGTTATGTACTCACAACCTTGATACTTATGCAGAAAAACATAATGCGTCAAAAACAATGACGACAATAACAATGAAATATAAGGTTTAATCCACTATAATAAACAAGAAGAAAGTAGTCCTTAGTGGCTGGTATGGGACTCGAACCCGGAACTCCTAGGTTACAGGGAGAATACTCTACCAACTGAGCTAACCGGAACACCATCATAAAACAGCGGTGAGTGGCCAGTGATTTCAAGTCAGAGTCTAACCACTCGGCCACAGGCCTCCCCGATACCAACTTAACAGCAAAAAAGGATACCTCCATCAACAACCGCATGTGCAACTGTATAATAAACATGTGCAACTGTAAATGATAAAACCTATTTGCAAATATAAACCTACATCAACACAAGAGAGGATATATATACTACTGGTGCTAAATAAAATTAAAATAAAATAAATGCCTATATACAAGCAAGTCTGATTAGCATAAACGATAGATCCGTAATCATCATCTACTCAACCGTAACCAGGGCAGGAAACAGTTACTGAGTTACTTGTCCTACATAAAATATGAACAGCAACATGGATAAATATCAACATGGATAAATATAAAATAATTTATCTGAATTCTACTAGTCCTGCCACAAAGAGTACCCATAAAGGCGAGAGGACAAGTCAAATTTCATGTCCTGATCAAGGAAAACAATTTACATAACGAAATACATTGGTTTACTACTTTAAGACCGTGCCTACCGGTTTACAATTAACGCTGAAACATATGAACGCTATGGCGAAGGCCATGACTATTTACCATAATCATTAGACCATGGCGGAGAAGCCTTAGTCATTAAAATCATTATTTATAGGTCCATTTCTTGTGACGGACCTGGACAGTAGGTACTTGCTTCTAACGAGGTTACATGCAAAAACTAGTTCATTAGTTAAGTCCATAAGGACAGAAAAAGAACAAAAGCCATTCACTAAAAATCATTAGTTTAAGACAAGTAGCAGACTCCTGTAGTGGGTATTTAGAAAGACTACGAGAGTAATATGCTTTACATTTAAATACTCTTAACGATGTTTAGTAAACACAGAGATATTCTAAAGAAATATAAAAATATCGGACAAGGAAAGTAGCACTCAAGGAGGACAGTCAACCACAAAACACTGAAACAAACACGCAAACAGACAAACAAGAAGGCAAAAGTAATAATACATGCAAACGACATCACAAACACAAAAGGGTTGACAATAGGGCTACCGCCTTGGAACGGTCAGTGGCAAAGAAGGCCACTGGGGGTTTAAGCCGGTTCTAGGGTGCACCAAACACGAAAGCATTCAATATGGTTTTAATCGAGAACATAGACAGACAATGCTTAAGAAGTATTACAACAAAATTGGAGTTCTATTTGAGGATGGACTACCTCCAAGCCTGCTAAACAGAATCAGAGAAAATACTTCGATAATTTACCTTCTCTGGTTGTATATGGTCTGCCTCACCCGACGGCTACTAGGTAACTTCACTCTTGGAATGCGGTTATCATTTCCTTCAGCCTGACTCCCTGATAGAGCGCCCTGTCTGACTTCCGTATCAATGAAAAAGCCTATCCCAATAGCGATGAATTCCTAAAGAGGTCTTAGCCCTATTGTTGGTAAGTGTTTCTGACATGACACTGAAATACAAGAACAAAGAAAGTGTCCCAAACTCAATCTGTGATTATACAACATGTAAGAAAATACAATAACAGATAAATGTGGCCCATGGCGGAACTTTCTTCTTGAATGCGAGTACCAACGCAGAAAGAAGTCTTATTTAGCCTTCCTCAAGACTACTAGTCTGAATTTCTGAATAGCAGAGCCTTTCACAAGAAACTTGACTGTTATGTGTTATTTGTTATTTAATCTTTCGTGTTTGCTACCCGCAGCTTGTATCGAATGCCCACATCCCCCGCCCATCCCGCCAGCGCATCGTATAACAAAATCATATTTTATGGGGTTTGATTGTATTTACTGTTAACTGTTTTTAGTATTTTAGTTCATTGTTATCGGTTATTATAGAATTATTTTGTTTTTATCCTATTTTTAGACACTCTTTGTCACACCCGCAATCTCCCCACCCCAAAACGACGCCTCCAGTGTCGGATACAGGATTTGAGATAAGAGGGGCGCAACTTTTGAAGAAAAAAAACGTGCTGTTGATAGTGTTCCTGTGGATATTACAGACTACAGCTATTGATATTGTCCCTGTGGATGTCACAGGCGTCAGCTGTTGATATTGTCCATATGGATGTCATAGACTCCAGCTGTTGATAGTGTCCCTGCGGATGTTTCAAACGATAGCTGTTGATATTGTCCCTGTAGATGTCAGAGACCCCAGCTGTTGACATAGTCCATGTGGATGTCATATACACCAGCTGCTAATTGTGTCCCTGTGGATGTCCCAGACTCCAACTGTCGATACTGTCCCTGGAGACAAAACAAACGCTGGCTGTCGATACTGCCCTGAGGACAGTACTACCACTAGCTGTCGATACAGTCCCTGAGAACGGTACTAACGCCAGCTGTTGATGTCACTGAGGACAGTTCTAACAATAGCTGTTGATACTGTCCACGAGAATAGTATTATCGCCAGCCGTTGATACTGCCCCTGAGGTCAGCACTAACGCCCGCCGTTGATACTGCCCTTGAGGACAGTACTAATGCCAGCTGCCGATACTGTCTATGAGGAAAGTACTAACGCTAGCTGTTCAATGTCCATGAGGAAAGTACTAAAGCTAGATGTGGATACTGTCCACGAGAGCATTGCTAATGCTAGCTGTTGATACTGCACCTGAGGACAGTTCTAACGCTAGCTGTTGATATTGCCCCTTAGCGCTAGCTGTTGATATTGTCCATGAAGACAGTAATAACGCTAGCTGTCATTACAGTCCATGAGGACAGTAATAACGCTACCTGTATATATTACCCCTGAGTACTGTACTAACGCTACCTGTTCTATAATAATAATATTCTGATTGGCTCTAAGCCTTTCTTTAATAAAATATGGTATATGAATGGCATCAGGTTTATAAATGACCTTATCAAGGAAAATGGTGATTTTTACTCTTTAACTGAGCTTGAAGAAAATACCGGTATCAAAACAAATTTTCTAATTTATGAAGGCGTAATAGCTGCCATTAAAACATTTAAGAAAAAGTTACACAATTTTACAATTAAAAAAATAGAAAACCCAATTCTACCTGCGAATATTAAACCACTCATCAAAAACAAGAAAGGTTGCACTGATATGTACTCTATTCTTAACAGAAATAATAAAAGTCCAACTTCAAAAGCTAAATGGGAACAGATGTATGATATTAATACAGAAGCATGGAAAAACATTTACTCATCCCCTTTCAAAATAACTACTAGCACAATACTACAATGGTTTCAAACACGGATTAATCATCGGCTTCTTTCAACACAGCATTATCTGCACAAAATAAAAAAAGCAGAAAACCCTTATTGTCACTACTGCCACGAGGATGAGACTATTGTTCATATGTTGTGGACCTGCCCTTCAACTCAGACCTTTTTAACACAGATAAATACACTCTGCTTATCAAAAAATATAAATCTGAAGCTATCAGAGCATGCATTTATTTTTAACATAGGTAAAGAACAATCAACTGTAGAGCTACAAATTATCTTAGAAATTAAATATTACATATTTTCTTCAAAACGACTGAAAACAACGCTCTCTGTTACTCCAATGATATACAGACTTCGTTATTTATACGAAACGCATAAACAAATCGCAATCAGAAATAATCAACTAGAAAGTTTTGAAAATACATGGAGCAATTTTAAAACCATTTTAAATTAATCTAGCCTACCTTTTTATCCATCCACCCCTATGAATTCTTACAATAAACCAAGACACTGACAGTTGTGTTTATATGTGTATATATGTATATGTATGTGTGTATGTGTATGTATGTATATACATGTATATATATTAAATATATAAATATTGTTATATAAACAGTAATTTATACAACTCTATAATTAGATGGGCTAGTGGACGGCAATCAAAATGTAGTTTAAAGAGTTTTTCTCTTTCTTTTTTTTTTGTTGCTTTAAATGATTTTCTCCCCTCAAAATAACATCTCCCCTGCCTCAACCATCTAATACATGTATCTATTCTGTTTTACTCTTATATCATTTTATGATGCTGAATTGTAAATATATATATATATGTGTTTAGTAAATGAATATTACATGCTGTAAAATATTGTAAGGTGTGGCAAGGGATGGTCCTCCCCGACCCTTGCTCCACCTATTGACGGGGAGATTAAACGGGTCGTCAAAAGACGGCTCAAAAAAAAAAAAAAAAAAAAAAAAAAAAAACGCTACCTGTTGATATTGCACCTGAGAACACTACTAACGCTAGCTGTGTTGATATTGTCCCTGACAGTACTCACGCTAGCTGTTGATACTGCCAAATGAACAGTACTAACGCCAGTTGTTGATACTGTCCCTGAGGACAGTACTAACGCTTTCTGTTGATACAGTCCATGAGGATATTACTAATGCTAGCTGTGGATTATGTCTATGAGAACAGTTCTAACGCTAGCTCTTGATACTGTCCCTGAGGACAGTTATAATCCTAGCTGTTGATACTTCAATGAGGAGAGTACTAACGATAGCTGATGATACTGTCTCTGAGGACAATACTAACGCTAGCTGTTGATACTGCCCCTGAGGACAGTACTAACGATAGTTGTTGATACTGTCCCTGAGGAAAATACTAACGATATTTGCTGATACTGCCCATGAGGACAGTACTGACGATAGATGTTGATATTTCCCCTGAGAATAGTAATAACGCTGGCTGTTGATGTTTCCCTTTGGACAGTGCTAACGCTTGCTGTTTGTATTGCCCCTGAAGAGAGTTCTAATGCTGGCTGTTGATATTGCCCCTGAGGACAGTACTAAAGCTAGATGTTGATACTGTTCACGAGGACAGTACTAACGCTAGCTGTTGATATTGTCCCTGAAGACAGTACTAACGCTAGCTGTTGATACTATCATTGAGGACAATAATAATGCTGGCTGTTGATACTGTCCATGAGGGCTATACTAACGCTAACTTTTGATGTTTTCATTGTCCTGCGATCAGCACTGATAATATATGCTGATTAAGTGCTGATATTGTCCCTAAGGACAGTACTATCGCTAGCTATTGATATTGTCCACGAGGTCAGTTATAATGCTAGCTGTTGATATTGTTCCTGAGGATAGTAATAACGCTAGATTTTAAAATTGTCACTGTGCGTCATATGTTGATAATGTCCTTTTAAATTGAATTGAAGTGGATTTTATAGCCGCATCAACAGCTAAATTCATATGGCGACTTTCCAGCTCCCACTGGTGGAGGAAGACCCCAGGTGCCCAACCTGACAATGTTCGTGCACTAGGTAGAACCACCGACGTTCCGCAAGTCAGCTGGATGGACGCTCGCTCTTTATATTGTCGATATAGACAGCCCTGTCATTATCTGTGTCGGTACTGAGTGTGTCCTTGTGGACAGCTAGCTAGCTGTTGATTATAACCCTATAGACAATATAGATACTAGCTTTTGATTGTGTCTCTATAGACAGCACTGACGTTAGCTGGTGATAGTGTCCATATCGTGACGTTTGGTGTTGATACTATCCCTATAGACAGTACTGACGATATATATTGATAGTGTCCCTATAGACAGTACTGAGGATATATGTTGATAATTTCACTATAGATAGCAATAACGATATATGTTGATAGTAACCCTATAGACAGTACTGACGTTAGCTGCTGATAGGGTCTGTATATATAGTAGTGACATGGACTGTTGATATTGTCCCTGAGGACAGTACTGAAGGTAACTGTTTATATTTTATCTGATATTAGTTCTGACGGTACCAGCTGTCGATGAGTGCAGTTATAACTCTAGTAGTGAATAGGTCTCGGATGACAATACTGACGATACCTTATAGTGACAGTATCAACAGTGATAATATCAAATGTTACCATCAGTAATTACCTTAGTGACACTATCTAAAGTTATAGTCAGTACTTTCCTCAGGGACAATATCAATAGCTATAATTATTACTGTACACTATCAACATCTAATGTCAGTACTGTCCACAGGAGGACACTATCAACAGTGCTGTTATAAGGACAATATCAACAGCGAACAGCAGGACTATCTATACGGACACTATCAACAGTGCTGTTTATAGGGACAATATCAACAGCGAACGTCAGTACTCTCCACAGGGACACTATCAACAGCTAGCAGCAATGCTAAAAATAGTGACACTATCAACTTATATCGTCAGTATTGTTCTTGGGATACTATCAACATCTACGTCAGTGTTACCTATATGGACACGTATAGCAGCTAAGCTTAGTTCTGTATATAGGTATACTATCAACAGCTAACGTCAGTGCTCCATATATGGACACTATTAAAGCTTACGTTAGTGCTGTCTAAAGGGATACGTACAACAGCTTACTAACTTCGGTGACAATATCAAAAGCTACCATCAGTATTTACCTTAGTGATACTATCAACATCTATGGTCCGTACTGACAACAGGGACACTATCAACAGATGGTGTCAGTACTTGTTAAAGGGACACTTTAAACAGATTATGTCAGTAGTATATAGGGGGCAATATCGACAGCTACCCTAAGTGTTTCCCTCAGGGACAATATCAACAGATAAGGACGGTAATTTTCTCAGGAACGATACTGCGCATAAGGACAAATGAAACATTTTTTTTGTACATATTTAGAGACAATATTAAAATAAGCCTAAGCACTGTTCTCAATGACACAATATTAAAAGCTTGCGTCTGAAATTCACCTGTGACAATATCAATAACTAGAGTCGGACAGTATTAACAGCTAGAGTCGATATTGTCCTCGGGGAGATTAGAAAATGCTAATTAGCGTTAGTACTTCTTTAGGGACAACATCAACATCTAGTGTCAGCAATGTCTACACTGACAATATCAACACGCAGCATCATGCATGCCCTCAGAGGCAATATCAACATGTAGCATCAGTACTTTAAATGGGGACACATCTAGAAGAATTTCCCTCCGGGAGACAATATCATACTGTCTTCAGATATATAAATAGTTCCTCCATTGACATAATAGCAATATCACTGGGTCTGCGATTTCATCTTTAGTGTCTATTGTTTAATCATGTCTGTACAAAACAAATAACATAACACACTTAGAACTTAACATCATTTTATATGTTGCGAAACGAGGAACATACCTTTTGAGGACGAAATGCAATCATGAACGTTTTAAAGGGACACTGCCCGTACCTTTTAGCTTATAAAACACACAATAATTATGTTCGCAAACATTTCACACTAAACATTATTGAATATTTACTAATGAAAAGCAAGAATTTTTAACGGAATTCAATCGCGGTACAAAAAAAAGAAAATCCACCTCGTGCGTTTGAACTCGCTGCCCAAACTAAAATAACACTTGCAGTAATAATAGTGTGCGTGAGCGTAAAGTGGTCGACATCGCTCCCGACTGAACTAAGCGGGCTAAACATACTACGCAATACATACTATGGTGAAAACCTAAAGTGCTAATGGAAGTCACGTGATCGCAGAAAAAGTAAATATTGTGGGTCCCACTTTATTTACATATAATAATTAAAACTTCTGTTTTTCCAAATTCACGAATGTATTCCTACTTTTTAGGGTCTATCCTCATGTTTTCAAGTATACATTCCACTGAATAAAAGTCAGACAATTATTTGGTTATGCTCAATATCTGCTTACTTACGGACAGTGTCCCTTTAAAACGTTTACTGTTTTACTGTTTTTGGCCATCATTTTGTAATTGTGAAATATAATATTGACTGTTATGTATTATTTGTTAATTTAATCTTTCTTGTTTGCTATCCGCAGCCTGTAGAAGAATGCCCACATCCCTAGCCCATCCCGCCACCGTATCATATAACAAAATCATATTTTAGGTGGTTTGATTGTATTTACTGTTAACTGTTTTTAGCTCTACTGGCCAAGGGCCAGAAGAGCTTATGGGATGGCGAGTTGTCCGTCGTCCGTCCGTCCGTCCGTCGCCCGTCGTTAACGTTTGTCTCGTTAAGATGATAGGGCCTTCATTTCTCATCCGATCTTTACCAAACTTTAACAGGTTGTTAATATCAATGAAAGCTTGGACAATTTCGAAAACTGCCAGATCGGACCAGTAACAGCGGAGTTTTGGCCCTTGATTTAGTTAAAAATGCTATATTGGTATATTTTGCCTCGTTAAGACGATAAGGCATTCATTTTTCATCCTATCTTTACCAAACTTTACCACATTGTTAATATCAATGAAAGCTCGAACAAGTTCGAAAACCAGCCAGTTCGGACCAGTAACAGCGGAGTTATTGCCCTTGATTTAGTTGAAAATGCTATATTTTGCCTCGTTAAGATTATAGGGGCTTCAATGTTCATCCGATCTTTTCCAAACTTTATCAGATTGTTAATATCAATAAAAGCTCGGACAAGTTCGAAAACCGTTCATATCGGACCAGTAACAGCGGAGTTATGGCCCTTGATTTAGTTCAAAATGCTATATTTTGCCTCGTCAAGTCGATAGGGGCTTCATTGATCATTCGATTAAAAAAAAAACTTTTGATTTATTTTTTATAATTTTATTGTTTTGATTATTTTTTTATTTTATTTTTTTAAATTAGTATTTTTCTTTAATTTTTTTTTTTTTTTTTTTTAGCGCTATGTTGGACCAGTAACAGAGGAGTTATGGCTCTTGATTCAGTTAAAAATGCAATATTTTGCCTCGGTAATATGGTAGGGCCTTCATTTTTCATCTTATCTTTACCAAAATTTACCAGATTCTTTAGTTATGGCCTTTGATTTAGTCAAAAAGCTGTTTTTCGCCCGAAACTTTCAAAGAACGTAAATGGCTGTCACTCGCTTCATGATGTTATAAGAGCCATGTTAGCCAGTAGAGCGTCCACAGGAACTCTGGGGCCTCTTGTTAGTATTTTAGTTCGTTGTTACCGGTTATCATCGAATTAATTTGTTGTTATCCTATTATGAGACACACTGTGTCCCAATCTCCGCACCCCAAACGACGCCTCCAGCGGCGGATATAGGATTTGAGATAAGAGGGACGCAATTTTTGAAGGAAAAAAATGGCAATCAAGAAAACATGAGTTTTCATAACCTTCCAGTTTCAGTAGTACGGGGCGCAACTTAAAAAAAAATGTTACAAAGAGAAAACACTGTTTACATATGCATTTTCAAAACAAATCAGATTTTATGTGAGGGAAGAAGACGAACGCCGGTTACCTCCCCGCCAGAATCCGCCCCTGCACTCAACATTTATCGTCTGTAGCATCCACAGGGACACTATCAACAGCTGGTATCAGTGACATCCGCAAAGAGACTGTCAACAGCTTTTGTCTGTAAAATCAAAAGGGACAGTATCAACAGCTGGCGTATGTGACATCCACAGGTATCAACATATAGTGTGTGTAACATCCATAGGGACACTATCAACAGCAATCGTCTGTAACATCCAAAGGGACACTATCAACAGCTATCGCCTGTAACATCCAAAGGGGCACTATCAAAAGCTGGCGTCAGTGACATCCACATGGACACTATCAACAGCCGGCGTCTGTAACATCCAAAGGGACACTTTCAACATCTGGCGTCAGTGACATCCACTGGGATATTATCAACAGATAGTGTCTGCAACATCCACAGGGACACTTTCAACAACTGGGGTCTATGACATCCACAGGGACACTTTCAACAGCTAACCTCTGTTACATCCATAGGGACACTATCAATAGCTAGCCTCTGTAACATCCAGAGGGGAAATATCAACAGTTGACGTCTGTGACATCCACGTGGACTATATCAACATATAGCGTCTGTAACGTCCACAGGTACACTATCAACATCTGACGCATGTGACATCCACCGGTACCTTATCAACAGCCAGCCTCTGTAACATTCAGAGGGAACATATCAACAGCAGACGTATGTGACATCCACATGGACTATATCAACCGTCTGTAACGTCCACAGGTACACTATCAACAGCTGATGCATTTGACATCCACAGGGACACTATCAACAGCTACCCTCTGTAACATTCAGAGGGATATATCAACAGCTGACGTCTGTGATATCCAGATGGACTATATCAACAGATAAAGTCTATAACGTCCACAGGTACACTATCAACAGCTGGCGTCTGTGACATCCACATGGACACTATCACGAGCTGGCGTCTGTAACATCCGCAGGGACACTATCAACAGCTATTGGCTATAATCCATATGGTCTCTGTCAAAATATATAACGTCCACAGGTAAACTATCAACAGCTGGCGTCTGTGACATCCACATGGACACTATCACGAGCTGGCGTCTGTAACATCCGCAGGGAAACTATCAACAGCTATTGGCTATAATCCATATGGTCTCTTTCAACAGATATAACGTCCACAGGTACACTATCAACAGCTGACGTCTGTGACATCCACATGGACACTATCACGAGCTGGCGTCTGTAACATCCGCAGGGACACTATCAACAGCTATTGGCTATAATCAATATGGTCTCTGTCAACGTCTATAACGTCCACAGGTACACTATCAACAGCTGGCGTCTGTGACATCAACATGGACACTATCACGAGCTGGCGTCTTTAACCTCCGCAGGGACACTATCAACAGCTATTGGCTATAATCCATATGGTCTCTGTCAACAGATATAACGTCCACAAGTACACTATCAACAGCTGGAGTCTGTGACATCAACTGGAACACTATCAACATATAGTGTCTGATAAACAGATAATGTCTGTAAAATGCACAGAGACACTTTCAACAGATAGCGTCTGTTACATCCAAATGGACACTGTCAACAGATGACGTCTGTGACATCCAGAGGGACTCTATAAACAGCTTTTTTATCTGTGATATCCGAAGGGACACACTCAACAGCTGACACCTGTAACCTCCACAGGGAAACTATCAACAGCTGACGTCTGTGACATCCACATGGACTATATCAACAGGTAGCGGTCAATAACGTCCACAAGAACACCATCAACAGCTGCCGTCTGTGACATCCACAGGGACACCATCACGAACTTGCGTTTGTAACATCCGTAGGGACACTATCAACAGCTACTGTCTGTATACTCCATATGGTCTCTGTCAACAGATAGCGTACATAACGTCAACAGGTACACTATCAACAGCTGACATATGTGACATTCGCTGGTACACTATCAACATATAGTGTCTGATCAACAAATAGTGTCTGTAACATCCACAGGGACACTTTCAACAGCTAGCGCATGTTAAACTATCAACAGCTGCGTAAGTGACATCCGCAGGGACACTTTCAACAGCTAGCGCCTGTAACATTCAGAAGGGCACTATCAACAGCTGGCGTCTGTTACTTCCACAGGGACACTATCAACAGGTATCGCCTTAACATCCACAGGGACATTATCAACAACTAGCTTCTCTAACATCCACAAGGACAACAGCTATCATTTGTAGTGTCCATAAGGGCATTATCTACATCTGGTGTCTGTAACATCCACTGGGAAACTATCAACCACTAATTTATGTAACATAGGGACACTCTTATCAACTGGCGTATGTAACATTCACAGAGACACTATCAACAGATTGCGTCTCTGACATCCACATATACTTTATCAGCAGATAGCGTCTGCAACGTCCACAGGTACACTATCAACACCTGGCGTCTGTTGACACTATCAACAGCTATCGGCTGTATCATCCATATGGACTCTATCAACAGATAGCGTGTGTAACGTCCACAGGTACACTATCAACAGTTGGCTTCTGTAACATCCACAGGGACACTATCAACAGCTATCGGCTGTATCATCCATATGTACTCTATCAACAGATAGCGTGTGTTACATCCACAGGTACACGGTCAACAGCTGACGTCTGTGACATCCACTGCGACACTATTTCATATAGCGTATATAATGTCCATAGGTAAACTGTCAACAGCTGATGTCTGTGACATCCACTGGGACAATATATCAACAGATAATGTCTGATCAACAGATAGTGTCTGTAACATAAACAGGGACACTTTCTTCAGCTAGCGTTTGTTACATCTACATGGACACTATCAACAGCTGGCGTCTGTTACATCCAAAGCAACACTATCAACAATTAGCGTCTGCAACATCCACAAGGACACTATCAACAGCTGGCGTCTGTAACATCCACAGCGACTCTATCAACAGATATCGACTGTAACATCCATGTGGAATCGATCAACAGCTATCTCATGGACAATACCAACAACCAGCGTTAGTACTCCCCTCAGGAGCAATATCAACAGCCAACGTTAGTATCCGCAGGGGCAATATCAACAGCCGGCGTTAGTACTGTCCTCATGGCCAAAATATCGCCGGCTAGCGTTAATACTGTCCTCAGGGGCAATATCGACGACTAGCTTTAGTATTGTCCTCAGGGGAAATATCAACAGCCAGCTGGCGTTAGTACAGTCCTCAGAGGCAATGTCTACAGCTAGTGTCAGTACAGCCCTAAGGGTCTAAATAAACTGCTGAAGTTCACTTCCTTGATATGCGAAAGGGACGATATATTCATAAACTTTGATATTTAATCTTACACGGTTGCTCACCAGTGTGTATGCAGCATCCCTCCCCCTAATCTGAGAGGGATGGGCAGATTATATTCCCCCGCACTCTCCCATCCCACCCGAATATTTTGCTTATATTATGTGTTGATCACCTATACAGGTGAACCTGGTTGGATAAGATAACTAAGAATATACCAATAGTATTCATCAAGTCACATTTTATTAAGAACTCATATTCTTGCATATAAACCTACTGGTAATTTATAAAGCTAGAAGAAAGGTGTAGTAATTAAGTTAATTTACTTTTCTTTTCTTTTTTTAATATGTTCGGCTTTAATATAATAATTATATTCTTTTAAATCATTAGTCAGTACTGTCCTCAGTGGAAAAAACAAACAACGGATACGGTCAGTACAAAACTCTGTGAACATATCACCTACTTACTAGCTTCACTCGCTTCAGTACTGTCCTCAATTAAAATATCTACAGTTAACGTCGGTACCGCCCAGAGTGACAAAATAAACTGCTTAATATGCGAAAGTGACAATGGAGTCATAAACTGTGATATTTAATCTTAAACGGTTTCTCACCAGTGTGTATGAACACTTTTCATTTCGTTTACCCTACCTTTTTACAACAATGTTCTTTTTTTTTCTAGTGATGTTTTTTGACGAATGACCGTTCATTATTCGGGAAAGGTACTGTGAAACTTATGCCATCCTTCGAAGGGGGTGTTAAGCCGTTGACCAGTCCCAGTACAGGAAGAGCCATGCCCTATTTATGCTCATTACAGATCATTCTGAAATTGTGTGTTAATCAGCCACATGCCCGTAAACCCTTCTTCGGAAACGAGGCTGTTATGATAAGTAGAATTGAATGTGTGTAGTATCAATAAAAAAGGAACAGGGGGCCAGCACCTCTCTCCCTAGTCTGAGAGAGGTGGGCAGAGTATATTCCCCGCCCTCCCTCACCCTACCCGAATATTTGCCTTACATTATGTGTTGATCACCCTATACATGTGTACATAATTTGATAAGATATCTAACAAAATACCAGTAGTATTCATCATGTCGCATTTTTTTTAAGAAATCACATTCTTATTCATAATGTCGCATTTTTTTTTAAGAAATCACATTCTACCTCTTGGGACTCTATGATTGTACCTACTGAAACCCCAACTAATGGAGGTGGGTGCATGAGCTTTCGTCCCTCGGGTTTTCTGGTCGTACCCTAGATTGGTCTTCTCTTTAGCTGCAACTACTATGGTTGTTCAGTACGATTCTAGATACATCCTGAGATGTTTATTATTTTGTATGTATATCTTTAGTTGGTTTCTCTGGATGTGGACTTTATTGTTAGAGATTTCCTTTTGATGGGATTTAGTTTTGTTTACACTGTCTTGTCTATTTGGGCGCTGAAGACAGGATAATAGCGAAGATTGTGCGCATATAAAATCGATTCAAGCTAACCAGTAGGCCTTATTGCCTACTGACCGTTCCAAGTCGGTAACCCTGTCTTCACCACCCTTTCTGTTTTTGTTTTTTTTACAAATGTGTAAGTACTCAAACTTGTTTTGTTTTGTTTACACTGTCTTGTCTATTTTGGCGCTGAAGACAGGATAATAGCGAGGATTGTGCGCATATAAAATCGATTCAAGCTAACAAGTAGGTCTTATTGCCTACTGACCGTTCCAAGTCGGTAACCTTGTCTGCACAACCCTTTCTGTTGTTTTTTGTCTCTTTCATTGTAGTTTCAAGTCCTCGTTGCAGTACAGTGCGGACCTACGATGCCATTGCGTTCGGACGCTGTGGTTTCTATAGGACCCTATATATCATTTTGCATATAAACCTACTGCTAATTTATAAAGCCAGAAACTAAGTAGTGGCAATTAAGCTAAAGGACCCTTTTGGTTTTTAAATATGTTCTGCTTTAATATAATAATTATATTCTTTTAAATCATGTGTCAGTATTGTCGTCATTGCAATAAAAACCCGGATATAGTCAGTACTAAACTCTGTGAAAATATCACCTACTAGCTTCACTCGCTTCAGTACTGTCCTGAAGGACAATATCAACAGCTAGCGTCAGTAAAGTCCTGAGAGACAAACTAAACTGCTCAGGTAACTTCTTTGATATGCGATAGGGACAATATATTCATATACTGTGATAATATTAAGCGGTTTCTCATCAGTGTGTATGCACACTTGTCATTTCATTTACAATACTTTTTTTGCAAGAAATGTTTTTTTCCAAGTGAGTTTTTTTGGCGAATGACCTTTCATTGTTCGGGCAAGGTACTGTGAAACTTAAACCCAAGCAATTAAAAATGTGTTGGGCCGTGGCTCTTAACACAAGTATACCATCGTTTACAAAATCTAACAATAACGATGATATGCTTATTGCTAAAAGCCTCAAAACATATTCTTAATTGCTTAAATAAATCCACTCGGGAAAACAATCCAGATACTCTCATTATCTATACTACTTACCAATCCGGTTTATCATTTCAATAACATAATATTGTGCTAATTCAACAAAAAACATTTGAAATTATTAAGCAAAATCAGACGGAACCGGGAAGTAGTCTTCATCATCGCTGTACATATCATGGAATTTACTTATACGCTAATGTATCTTGTCCATTATCTAGTATGTACCTCTTATCATCATATGCTGACAAACTCTTTTTGTTTATTACATAACTGTTTAGTTCATGCTTTTTTGACCTAATGACTTTCATTTCATGGTAATTTTCTGTTGCCGTAAGTGAAATGTTCTTGTAGTTATCATGCGTTATATTTTTCTTAACAACACATTTTTTAATACCCTTACATATTTTTGTACCGGTCGTATTATCTAACATGTATGAATAAAGTTTACTTCGAAGTCCAACAAATTCAACAACGGGTATTCCACAAGTTTCATCTTTCATTTTACCAAGAACCTTTTTGTTGTTATCAAAATAAAATTTACTTTTCGAAACATAATCACTATTATCAAAAAGTTTTTTATCCTTAAAAAAATCTGCATACACATCTTTAGTTTAATTTCGTAGCACAAAGAATAAGTATCAGTAAACAACAATTTAGCTTTCTTACAATAATTATAGTTAATATAGTTGTAATGGAAATCATACATCAAGTATTTTGACAAGTCTAAAATACACATACCAACATAACAAGAACGATTTAAAATTAGTCTTTCTTTTATTCTGTTTATGGCAAATAAATTTTCATTAAACATTTTACAAGAAATAAATGAAAGTCTTGTTTTCCATCGTCTTACCAAAAACTGAATTGTTCATTTGTCTAAAGAAATCCTTTTCAAAAGCATTTTTACCGACTGTTCTTTTAACAGTGTTAAAATCAATATATACTTTTAACTCCTCTGATTCGTCGAACTGTCGTATTCTATGTATTTTTGTTACCTTTAATCCCAACTTCCCATACAGTTTTAAGTTTCTGTAATGCACAACATATTTATTTTTAATTGTTAGTGTTGTGACAAGCTTGATCCTAAATTAAACTTTTTCTTTAAAGTCTTACAATAATAATGAGTAACTTTATTTTCGTATTCTTAACCAAGATTATTTGATATTTGCATCTTATTTACAAATTCTTTCTATTTTAACAAAGATATGTATAATATAAAGTTAGATAAAAATAAGATAAGATAAGTTAAAATAAGTTAACTTATATACAGTTTAAACTTTGTTTTTTATTTTGCTTTTTTGCTTGGTTTCTTTGTCTTGCTGGATTTCTTCTTGTTCTTTTCTTTTATCGCCTGATATTGGCATATGCTTCTTCGCTTTCTTCTTTTAATTTTATCTTTCTGTGATTCAAACGAGTTATTTCTTTCTCAGTTTTCGCTGTTTTTAAAAGATTAGCAATTTTCCTCTTCTCGGCTTCTAATCGGATGAGATAAAGAACATTAAGATGTTCTTCCACTTTTGATAATTTCCCCGGATTTTTAAAAGGTTTTACTCTCCTAAAATCTTGTTCTTTTTGGTTCTCTTTGGTTCGTAGGTTTTGAAAGTTTTTCTGAAATCTTTTTCAAGAAAGATAAAAATATCGGACAGGGAAAGCAGCATTCAAGGACGACAGTCAACCACAAAACACCAAAACAAACACGCAGATAGACAAATGAGAATGCAAAAGTAATAAAACATGCAAATGACATCACAAACAGAACAGGGTTGACAATAGGGCTACCGCATTGGAACGGTCAGCCGTAATACCTAAATTGATTAGTTTTAAGACATTCTTTAAAGTTGTTTACTGCGGGGATTGTGTTTATTCCGCAATAAACATCTCTGACATATATAATAGTAGTTAGATAATATTAATATTATCTAGTTATTATTATTATAATGGAAATTCAAAACTATGACATGAAGACAGAAAACAGCAATTTCAAACAGAATGGAACTTTATGCCAGACTGTTGTTTTAGAATGACAAGATTGATTTATTTGCTAAAAATTTAGAGCAGTCAAAGTACAAGGTTTTTTCCGATCTTTTTATATTTCTTTATCAGAACGTCTTTAAAAAATAACAAAAATGAATATAATTCCAGCCGAAGACATATTAGAATGTTCAAATGATGAAGTTATCCTGTGAATGATTTGGACACTGATACTTAAAAGATAGCTATTGTTGATGATTATGTTTGTGAACATAATCAAAATGATATTATTAATTATTTTATCCAAGGTATGCTTAAAAATTGTTTTGTAATTCATTTATCGCAATCTTATTACAAACCTCCCAAAGACATCCGATTAAATTGTTCTCATTATGTTTTCTTCGCAACTTCAAGTATAAATGAAATAAATAAACATGCTTTCTAGTGAACAAGACGTAAGTAAAAAATCATTACAAAAATGCAACTGACAAATAGTATGACTTTTTGTATTTGGACAAGCCTATGAAGTTAGCGAAGCGTAACTTCAACGGTGAAATGTAATCTAATTATATATTATATATAATGGGACTTTTTAATGATCTTGTTACTCGGTGTATTTGAGTTATTAATTATTACAGCTTTCTTTCTTTACGCTGTCCTGTTTTAATGGGATGACAGTGTGAGGTTTGGTGCACCCTAGAAACGGTTTAAACCCCCAGTGGCCTACTTTGCCACTGACCGTTCCAAGGCGGTAGCCCTATTGTCAACCCTTTTGTGTTTGTGATGTCGTTTGCATTTATTATTATTTTTGCCTTCTTGTTTGTCTGTTTGCGTGTTTGTTTCTGTGTTTTGTGGTTGACTGTCCTCCTTGAATGCTACTTTCCCTGTCCGATCTTTTTATATTTCTTTGGTGAGGAAGGTAGTACTGTCAAGTTTTGGTATTGTTCTGTCTGATTATGTAAAACAGAAACATCTGGTTAATTATCTTCACAAGGGTAAAAAACTGGAAAACGTTTTAAGAAGTGATCTTACCATGAATAATAATAAAATTATCAATGTTGGCAATCCAGACAAAGCAGATGATGCAGCAACAAAACAATTTACTATGAGAAGAATAACAAAGGTCGTACGTGATTACAATATTGATAAAATGCCAGAGATGATGAAAAAAATAATAACAGGTGTTGAAGACAAAATAAGTCTGATACACAATTACAAACAAACCGTGAGAAAATGATTGAAAGTCAAAACGGTTTAAAAGATGAAATAAGCTTTTGGGTGATGTTTTAAAAGAGTTAGAAAAAAAAGAAGATGGATTGGAAGATAGCGAGCTCTATAAAAAGTTAGGCGAGCAAATAAAACGCGATGTTGAAAGTATTAATGAGCGAATAAAAAAGATCAATAAACGAATGGTTGATAACAATGAACTTGAAGCTGCTATTGCTGATGCTTCGAAACAAATGAGAACTGCTTTCGATACCGAAATAACTCAAATTAAAACATTAAATGAACAGATAAACACTAACGTTGACGATATCAACAAAGAGTTTAAAGACATCAAAAAGAAAATGGTTGGCAGCAATATGCTGGAGACTGCTCTAAACAAACTGGTTGACACTAATAAACTAGAAACTGTTATTGATGATGTTTCAAAGCAATTAAACTCTGTTCAGGATGAAAGAAGCAAGGCTTTTGATAATGAAATCGCTTTTCTTAAAGAGCATAATCAAAAGTCTGATAGTCGCCACACGTCACTTCTTGGTATAATTGATGAGTTGAAAGGAAAAGTAGACAATGCAAGTCGGATTGCAATTTGTAATGCTACAATAGACGGAATAAGTATTATGAGAGATGACAACGGTTATGCATCATATCCAACTCAAAAACACTCGAAAAAAATATTCGTAAATATTTTCTTGAAGTGTTTACTTTTGTAACAAATCCATTTATAAATACTGAAGCATTGTTACCCAGCTATAATTAATAGCGTATTATGTGCATGTGCTTTTCCTGTTTCAATTCTTTAATGTTGCATTTTCATTTACCTATACATACATATATAGTCGTTAGAATTTGGTTTGTGTTAATTGTAGTTTGCAGTTATCCATGTTTAAGGTTTTATTTGCAAATATGCAGCGGTAATTAATATTAAGACTGAGTGCTTCTTACAAATAGTTTAACTCTGAACGGTCATTCTCTGAGTTTCTCACCAGGCTTATATATCAAGTGGTCAGCCAAAAAGTGATATTAATAGAAAAATATGTAACTTCAAGGTAACCACACATTAAACAATTGACCATTCCCTGTCTGAATACAGGAAGCTGCCAAACCCCCTGGTAGCAGTCTTTGTCATATCTCTGAGAATTTCTACGGACCTAATCAATCATAGTCAATTTAGTTCCGCTGAAATATACTGGTCAGTATTTAAATATATGCAAGGGTTACAGGTCAGCAAATAGCCTGGACAGATTTTCATTGGTCAAAATGTCCACTTCACCATGACAACCACTCTGAGAAATAATCACATAAAATGGCATGTAGCTACCTAAAGATCACTTGCTCCCTTATACCTCAACGTGATACATTAAAGCAAGTTGATCTACATTCCGAATTGATTGTTTTCTCAGGCCCCACAGAAGTGACCACCCCGAGTACCTAAGCCAAGCGAGGATATCTAGTAACTTTCAAGAAGTAATGTGAATCACGTGAGATGTATAAATGAACATTCCTGTTCGAAACGTGTGTTCCATATACGAGACTATTGACAGAGTTATAAATTTGAACATTATTTCTAGCCGGAGCTAAAACTTTCACCAATCCAGAGGGGATTGTTACCCAGCTATAATTAATAGCCTATTATGTGTATGTGCTTTTCCTGTTTCAGTTCTTTAATGTTGCATTTTCATTTACATATACATACATATATAGTCGTTAGAATTTGATTTGTGTTAATTGTAGTTTGCAGTTATCTATGTTTAAGGTTTTATTTGCAAATATGCAGCGGTAATTAATATTAAGACTCAGTCCTCCTACAAATAGTTTAACTCTGAACGGTCATTCTCTGAGTTTCTCACCAGGCTTATATATCAAGTGGTCAGCCAAAAAGTGATATTAATAGAAAAATATGTATACTTTAAGAACTTCAAGGTAACCACACATTAATCAATTGACCATACCCTGTCTGAATACAGGAAGCTGCCGAACCCCCTGGTAGCAGTCTTTGTCATATCTCTGAGAATTTCTACAGTCCTAATCAATCATAGTCAATTTAGTTCCGCCGAAATATACTGGTCAGTATTTAAATATATGCAAGGGTTACAGGTCAGCAAATAGCCTGGACAGATTTTCATTGGTCAAAGTGTCCACTTCACCATGACAACCACTCTGAGAAATAATCACATAAAATGACATGTAGCTACCTAAAGATCACTTGCTCCCTTATACTTCAACGTGATACATTAAAAGAAAGTTGAACTACATTCTGAATTGATTGTTTTCTCAAGTAAGAATCTTTATTTTTTTAACATGAATATGTATGCACTTTATCATGATTTACTATGTCTAGTTCTATTTGGAATAATGCATTGTTTCATGTGCAATTCAGGCTTGTGCGTTTGTCATAACCAAAAAGAAGTATTCAACTTCGGTTCAATTAGTCTAAGAATAAATACTAGAAATAAACGTATTGCAAGTCTAACTTAAGGTCACGGTCATTGTCCGTAGGATTTTTCAGTTTCAATAATATTGTTTATCCACATCTGTATGTAATGTATATCGATGCAGGCATATAACAAGTTGGTGAATAAGCTATGTTCCGACTGATATGTATAAGAATATTGTTCATGCAGACATACTTGTATTCTAAGGGACTGATTCTTAAATATATTGACTGATTTATAAATATATTGTACATGTAATCATTGTTCTTCTATTAATGCGATTTGTGTATTCATGTTTACATGATAGAGTCAGGAACTATAAAATTTGTTAACCCTAAGTATTTAACGAGTTTATTCCCATACATTTACTTTTAGTATTCTGAGCAAATTAGGAGTAACATAATTGTATGTGTATATTTAAGAGTACATAACATTATGCGCATGTTAACCCTTATTGTATGTAACAATAAGGAATTGCTCCTTTATACCTCAACGTGATACATTAAAAGAAAGTTGATCTACATTCTGAATTGATTGTTTTCTCAGGCCCCACAGAAGTGACCACCCCGTGTACCTAAGCCAAGCGAGTATAACCCCAAACATTAACACGGTCACAGCATATT